>CBVK0103243338.1:1141-22338 GCA_900067695.1 Picea abies
ATTCAGATAGTGCAAAATTAAGTGGTACCCAAAAAAGTGAAAAATTGACATAGGATTTTTAGGGTGTGTTGAGTGCTCAACAGGTTGGTACTGTCGGTTTTATAGTTTATGTTGAGGTGGAAATGATGCAAGTATGTGGACCAATTATGATGGTGATCATTCTACAATTTTCCTTGTGTCTGCATGAAATGCAGTGGCTTATGATCCGTGTGGATGATTGTCTCCTTCCCGAGAATGTAATGTCTCCTCTAGCGACAAGATTTCACAAAAGAGTACATTTATTTGTCATAAGTAGGGTGCTTAAAAACAACATATGATAATGTCTCACTATGACAGGCCACAGGGTGGTTGTGCTGAGTGATAACTGGGCCCATAGCATATTCCAAAGCATATGTATCGATCTCAAAGGGCTGTTGCAGGTCTGGTAATGAAAGTACTGGGGATGAGCACACACACTGCTTTAAATCATCGAATGCTTACTGTTGGGACATTACCCACACAATGTTTTCCTTACCACCACCCTTGGTTACTTGGATGAGGGCCCATGCAATATGGGAGAATCCCAACATGAACCTGTGATAGAAATTGGCAAGGCCTAAAAATCTTTGAAGCTTAGTGAGTGTGGTTGAGGCTGGCCAGTCACAGATGACTTGGATCTTGGCTGGATCCACATGCACACCATTATGATCCATGATGTGTCCTAGGTACTAGACCTTGTCCATGATGAAGGATAATTTTTCCAAGTTGGCATATAGCTTATGCTGTCACGGGGTGTGGACAACCTGATGAATATGCTGCAAGTGTTCTGCCCAAGTCTTGTTGTAGATGAGGATGTTATCCAGATACACCACTACAAAATTATTGGTGAAAGGTTGCATGATATCATCAATCATCCTCATGGAATTTGTTGGAGAATTTTTCAAACCAAAAGGCTTGACCAGACATTCAAAAATACCTTCTTTCGACTTGAAGGTGGTCTTCCATACATTTGTCTATTCTATGGGAATATAGTGGTAGACAGACTTCAGATCAATCTTACTAAAGTATTTGGCCCCCTTGAGTTGATCAAAGAGATCGTCGATTCTAGGAATAGGGTACCAGTTTCTGACTTTGATTTTATTTAGTGTCTGGTAATCAATGTAGAGTCGCCATGTACCATATTTCTTCTACGCCATCATGATTGGGCTCCCACAGGGCGATGCGATGGGACATATGTGGTCCTTGTGGATAAGTTCTTAGATCTGTCCCTTGATCTCCTCATTCTCTAACAGAGAGCGACAGTAGATTGGCCCATTGGACAGTGGTGCGTCAGGGGTCAGATCAATGGGATGCTTGACCTGACAGTGCAGAGGTACCCCGGTAGGTGAGGAGAAGATATCTTTTTATTCTTCCTCGACGTTGTCCACTTTATTCTGTTGTGTGGAGAGGTCGACCGCGAAGGCCCTAGATGTGGCTGCAATATTTTTCTCACTCTAAGAGAGAATCATGAAGAAGAAAAACTTCCTGGTATGAGAGATGACCTTCTTGCATTGCTTAGCAGAGATCAAGGAAATAATACTAGGTGGGACTTCCTCGAGTATCCTGTATAATTTCTGTTCAAATTAATAATAACACTGCGAGGCCTAGACTCATATACAACATGACGTTTCCATAAATAAGGTTGGCCCAAAAGAACGTTACAAAATTTGAGAGGATAAACATCAAACAATACCTCATCTTTCAAGGGCTTGATGCTATACGATAGGCGACATTGTTGGCTGACGCAGAGATCACTTCCTTGGCAAATCCATCCAATGGTGTAGGGATGCAGATGTGGTTTTGTCGGTAGGGCTAGCTGCTTGATGACCTCTTTTGATCTGAGGTTCTTTTGGATACCACTATCAATGATAAAGTACATCATATTTCCTTTTACCCACATCTGTGAATGAAAGAGCCGCTCTCCTTCTTCTGGCTCATCTGGTTCATCGGGATGGACCTTGGTAGTAGCAACGGTGAAAATGGGTTCCACGTCAATTATCTGTCTCCCCCTTTCTGGTTCTAAATTAGAGTTAGAACCCACATCTGATTCAAAGGATTTCACCTCATCCACCAACGATTTCTTGGAGCAACAATCAACAGTGTTATGCCAGGGGCCCTTATGGAAATCGCACCACTTCCATGTATCTTTCTTTGTCTTTTCGATGTCCTTCTTTCCTTGCGACCTAGACTAGTTTTCTTGAGGATGTTCGTCTTTTCTCTATCTTTTTTTCTTTAGTTTGGGGCTTCCTTTTAATTGCTTTTGATGTGAGGGGTTCCCAGGCCCAAATTGTTTTGTCTTTTGTTTAAGATTTTTCTCGATTTTGACGGCATATCGATAGGCCGTGCCCAAGGATGAGATTTCCAAAAACTCCATTTCATCCTGGATCTATCTATGCAGACCAACATGATACTTGAGCACTAGATTTTGTTCAAAATATTTGATACCCAACTTCGTGCACAAGGTATGGAAGATATTTATGAACTCGGGCACTGCTTGGTCTCTTTCCTTCCGCAGTGTGGTCCATTTTGTATACAGGTCATCATACTTCTGACATGGTAGTATTGTTCCTTGATAACATCCCTAAATGACTCCTAGGTGACCATTACTGTAAATAATGAAGGTTCCTCTATTTCCTTTTGCTCATAGAAAGTCTCCCACCAATCTTTGACATGAGGAACGACTTTGAGGAGCGCAAACATAATCTTTTCTCTGTTTGAAAAGTTTTTGATAGAAAAATACCCTTCTATCATATTCAACCATTTGTCTATAGCATCTGAGTCTATCTGACCTTCAAATATGGGAATATCAAAGATTATTTGTTCCTTGAAGGGGGCGACACCTCCGTTCGAGGAAGATGCATCGCATGTTGGTAGTCACCGAAGGATTTGTGCAAAACTATCCATCATTTTGTTCCTATGTTGTGTGAGGGATTTTTCGAGCAAAATTTTGAAAGGATCTCTTGTCCCGTCATCTTTCTTTTCTCCTACCACAAGAGGTCGCTTGGGCATGTGAGATATTTTTTCCTCAAGAGAATCAAGCTTGAGACCCAATTCTTTGTAACCTGACCTCGTCGGGGACATGCATTAAGAATGACAAGGAGCAGACCGCTCTGATACCAAAACCCTAGACATCCAAAAACCTAACCCTAGGAGATGAAGCACCAAAATTTATGTGGGCCCCGTTGGGGTAAGCTAGTACTTCAACTTCCCAAAGTTGTAATTTTTGCATACGATCTCCATTTTAGGCACACAATATCCCATTGGAAAGGTCTGTCCAAGGACTAAACATGTTCCCATCAAAATCTAATTTTGTTTCCAATTTGACTGTGGCAAGTCCTAAAAATGTTGTTTAGGGCCTCAAAACAACCCCGCAAGTCAATGACCCGAAAAATAGGAAAAAACTACCAAACTGGAAAAATTCCAAAATGAGCTAGTTGGAATAGGTGGGAGACCACCGACATACATATGGATCATGGATGGCCACTTCCTCGACGAATTTCCATTTTGACCATTGTGGTACTAATTTTCTTGTCTTCAGTTCTTTCCAATTCTTATCTGTGCACAATGATTTCTTATAGGTTGTTTTTTTTCTTCATTTTCCTCGTTCATGTTTGGATCCTACTTCTTCTTCATCATCTATATCTTGTAATTTAGGGTTTTTTCTCTCCGAGGGCCCTATTTCCACTGGTGGAATATTCCACTTGTCGTCGCATTATACCATGATATGGCCCATATCGTCCTCGCATAATAGGTATTGTGTGGGAAACCATTTCTGATCCAAGTATGTTTTATATTGTACATACATATGGTGAGACACTACCTTAAAGCATGACACTGTATTATACGCATCAACCACCTAGGGTGGTATGCATAGTGTGCTCTAAAATCTTGTCCTAATGGTTTCCTTATAAATATAAAAGGAAATATTGTTGTCCATCTATTTCACCTTGTGCATAGTATGCCATAGATTCTAATATCGTGTAGCTAGACATGGATTATCCTTAAATCCAAAAAATCATGTCCTATGAATCCCGCCATGCTGATAGTGCAATTAGAATTAAGAGCCAGGCATAGTGGAACTCAATACCGTTATCTTGCACCTCTTCAGAATCAATCAGGATCTAATTGAGTAAGAACGTCACTCAATTCATCCATATTCCCTCTATTCACCTTTCACCTACCATTATGACTATTGCTAGGAATTGGTATTTTCTACACTTTCTTAATAGTTTACAAGCTAAGTGTTGCATCAAAAACCTTACTATTGGGTCACATATACTTGTGACATCTAACCCACACTATCCTCATAATGTATGGAACTTCTCCTTTATGCTCTCAGATAATTTTTTGATTCTTCTTGTCGAAGAATAACAATGAGGGGTCCTCCCCTTGCGAGGGAATACTGATAATGCACATGGTCAAGTCAATATAGATCAATATTGGCTTGTCAAGCCTCAAGTATCCCCCATGCACACAACTCAATAACATTTTGACACAGACATTAATTTCTAGGCTCCTCCCAAAGTTTGGTATATCGAATAGGTTTAGATTCCAACCTTCTGCAACCTTATTTCCCAAATCTTTGTTTCTATCATGACTACCTTGGTATCTTGACTGATATATTTATTTAGATATTTACTCGGCGCCAACTCCATAATTTTCTTCTCATCTATGATGTCGTGATAGACATATTTTAATTTTGGTATCAGGCCTAACATGTCTTCTTCCAAAATCACTCCTTATGGAATCTCTGGCTCCATGAGTGGGTACTTCGTGTCTTTCTATAAGTTGACTATTTTTGTAGATGACTTTCTTAGTGGTATGTAGTCCTCAGGAAATATCAATGCCAAGGAGGATGCCTCCTGTGTCTCTTCAACTGCAGGTCTTGTTGTCAGTTTATTGCACTATTTTTTTAGTATTGAAGCTGAAGCCACTGTTGCCTTGGGTGGTTCCATCTTCCTATACAAATATTATATTCATATAGTTATGCTTTGTGACTCAACTTTGAAACTTGAATCTGCAACTTCACTCTGCAACTCGGATCTACATCTCATCTCTCTATGTAACTGACAATAATGTTTCCCTGACAAATCTTCACTTTCTCTTATATCTCATCACCAACTGTTAGCTTCCCTTCATGCCTAAAATTTTTGTCTAATCCACTAATGATTTTCATTCAATGAATGCCTTAACACTGTATTAATGATAAATCCTCCATCGTATCTTCTTCTAGATCTGGAAATCCATTACATTCTTCAAGGTACTTTTCATTTATTTCTATGCATCTTTGTCCTTTTAGCATGATGTTTTCTCATAACTATTGTTTCCCATCATGTCTCCTCATAAATGGTCTTAATCGTTATCTACAAGATCTCTTCTCTTTGCACGATATTGCTTCATTTTTCTGTGTGCTCTTGTGGGTACTTCCTTGTGAAAATTTCCTTCTTTTCCTTTTTACCTACTAATCTTAACTACGTAGAATCTTCAACTTTCTACTTCTTCCTTGGACCATTTACTTTCTTTTTCCTGCCTTTTCTTTATTTTTCTGCCTTTTCTTTCTACAATACACTATGATACAAGTTATATGGTACATAACTTATGCAATTCACCTAGTGCACGAAAGGACTATCGTCCCTGTATAGTTTCAACATACTCTCATTAACTAGTCCTTCTACGACTTGTCCATCCAACCATTCTAGCTGAATAACACATGCTTCTGTCACATATCTGATCACATATGGCCCTAGCCAGCGCATCCTGAACTTTCCAAGGTGTTGTAAGAACTTACTATCATAGAGTAGTACTAAATCTCTTGTTTGGAACTTCTTCTACTTAATGTGTCTATCATGCCATGCTTTTTCACATGTCTTTTGTACTTGCTGATGGAACCCTACAACAAATCAGTCTTCCTCTAATACCAATAATTGTGATAGCCCGTCTTCTATTGCACTGGAATTTGTACGCTTTTTCATCACAAAAATGTACAAACTCGATACAATAAATTCCATGGGCATGACTGCTTCCTGACCATATGCTAATCTAAAGGGTGAATTCCATGGGCATGACTGCTTCCTGACCATATGCTAATCTAAAGGGTGTCTAACCTATCAAATTCTTGCATGTAGTTCTATAATCCCATAGTACTGTTGGAATCCTTAAGTCCCAATTGTCCCCTCCTACATTACATACCTTTGTCAATGCAATCTTTAGTATCTTATTGAAGTCCTTCACAGTTCCATTTTCTTGAGGGTGATACAAAGTGCTCTTTTGATGTTGAATATGGAACTCTTATATCAATGTTGCAATTGTCTTGTTCAAAAAGTGAGTCCTCTGATCGCTCATAAGTAGTTTAGGACACCCAAACCTTGTAACTATGTTCTCAAATAAGAACCATGCAGTTGTTTCCATCCTGCAATATGTAACTAGTTTTTCCTCTTCCCATGTTTTCAAGTAGTCTGTCGCGGTAATTATGTACCTGGCTCCTATTCTCCTCAGTGGTGGGGTTAATTGGTCTAATAAAATCCACTTCCCATTTGTCAAATTACTACAAGGTGACTTACAGATTCAAAGGCATCTCATCTATTACAATATTCCTTAGCAGATTCAAAGGCATCTCATCTATTACAATATTCCTTAGCGTCCTTATGGAGTGTGGGCCACCATAGCCCTATGTGCAATATATTCTGAACTATTTCATTTTCTGTGTAATTCCCTCCTATAATTCCATCATGCGCTTCTTCTAGGATCATAATTTGGTCTTTCATGTTCTAACAAAAATCATCATAGTATCCCATCTATGGATAACTTATATATATTTCCAGTGATCAACTGATAATTTGTTGCTTTAACTACTAGTTGCTTATTCTGTTCTATTGTCATGTCGAATGGAGCCATTCTTGTACTAAAAAATTGGAAAATTTTGGCAAAGTCATCATCTACCATTTGAACTAAAAATAAATGTGCATATGTAAACTATCGTCTATGTTCCCTGTGTCTTCCCTAGTCAGTATTCATGATAGATGGTCTAGTCCTTCACTTAGTTTCCATGTTTTCCCAATGAATTCGAGGTCATACTCCTGGAACAAAAATAACCATCTGTGGATTCTTCCCCCTAACATTGGCTTGTTCACTAGGTATCTCAGTGTAGAGTGGTCTGTATACATCTTGAAATGGGACCCCGGCTTGTTCACTAGGTATCTCAGTGTAGAGTGGTCTGTATACATCTTGAAATGGGACCCCAAAAATTAGTGTCTGAACTCCTGCAAGGAATAAACCATTGTGAAGCCTTCCCTTTCTGTTGTTGTGTAATTATTGTCATCAGTTGACAACTTCCTGCTAGCAAAGACAATTGGATGGTGTAACTATCGCTCTTATGACTGGGCTAACACTGGATCGAGTGTTATTGATGATGCATTCACCTGAACATGAAACTCTTTATTCCAATATAGGAACGAATGTGTGCACTTACTAACTTCTGTTTCAGTACATCTAGACCCTATTGACAATCTTCATTCCACTGAAACTTACCTTCTTTATTTAATAACGTTTCTATCAAATTTGTAATATGAGCATAGCCTTTAATAAATTTCTTGTAATATCCTATGTGACCCAACATTTTCCTCAATTGTTGTATGGATGTATGCAGTGGAAAATTAACAAACACCACGATCTTTGCAAGATCAATCAACAAACCTTTCTTGCATACCACATGACCTAAGAATATCCCAAACGATGCACATAAAATACATTTATTCAAATTTAATGGTATCTTATATTGTCTACATTTATCGAGCATCAACCATAGAGTTTCTATGTGATCTTTCAATAATCTAAACACAATACAATCATCTAAATACACTTCAAGAAATTTATAAATAATTCCTTAAAGGTTGCAACAACTACTCTAGAAAACATAGCAGGTGCATTCTTTAAACTAAATGACATCACCATGTACTGGTAGCTTCCCCATTCATTCATAAATGTCATATTATGTCTATCTTCTGGCACAATCTTTATCTGATGATATCCTAAAAATCCATCAATGAACGAGTATTCCTCCTGCCCTCCTACATTTTCTAACACTTTTTCTGTAAATGGGGTCGGGAAAGGATCATGTAAACATGAATCATTCAATTTCCTTAGATATATACAAACTATAATACCCCATATTTTCTTATCTTGAAATACCATTGGGATTATCCATTCGGACTTTGCACTGGGCTCAATGATACTAGCTTCTATCATTCTTTCAAGATCTGTTTTCACTTTTTCCTTGTACTCTAGATTCAACTTGTAAAGTCTCCAACTTACTGGCTTAGTGTCTAGTTTTAACAGGATCTTTATCTTTCCTAATTCCCCAACTATCCCATTCATATTTGGAAAGGTTGTCAGAAAGAGATCTTGATATTCATGTAGTAAGTTTGCAATCTTTTCAAAAGTCTCATCTTTCCAATAATAACCAATATTCACTAACTTAGGTTTCTCTTTCATGTTGGCATTCACTTTGCACACTCTTAGTGGCTTCACATATGCATCAAATTTGAGTTCTGGAACTTCTAATATGTGCTCCGCTTCAGTCTCTTATACTTTCACATTTCTTGGATATTCTTCCTCTTGATCTTCTTTAGTAACATTGTAACATTCCAGTAGTTCATGGACTATCACAGATTCACTATGCATGCTACATGCAAGTACTATTTATATCTGATATTCTTCCATAAAAATATTACTTCTAATGACTTGTAGAGATGCATCTACTAAGGGTAACTCAACTTCAAAACTAAATTCTACCTTGAAATTCCCGATGAGCTTTTCCCAATCTGCTATCCCTCTGCGTAGTTCTAGTTCTAAATACCAATTCTTGGGAACCAATTTATTGGCACATCGTGGGAAGACCCTGGGTTCAAAGATAAAATACCAAAAAAAACCTTAGACACCATCCCTTTCAGAATCACTTGTAATCAAGTGAATTCTCACCCGAGGCATCTAAAGGGCCTACATGAACCAAGTTTATGTAGTGATGAGGGGAAGTGAGGCATTCAACATGTTCTTACTATGTGTGACAATTTCATTAATTAACAATTACTCATCATGTAACATAGACTGTGTGCACAATTTATTTACTTGGCATTCATTCATTTACTAGTTACTTCAGTGTGTGACATTATGACAACATATATGAATAACACATTCAAAATACTAAGCTTACATCATCACTGTGCAATATCAGTAACATATTCATAATGCTAACCATTCTATGTCATCCATAACACACACATAGCATCACATCAAGACATGAGTTTTAACGTCGTTCACCCCAATCTGGGCTATGCCCACAACGATTATATTCTTATATCATTCATTTATAGTCTCCTTACAACTGTGCACTATGCTTACAAAATGATGCAATAGTAACCATTACTCAAACCTTCCTATTCGTTCTGCTACAATGCAAGCCTCACTCCTCAGTCATGCCTCAAAACTTCTCCCAAAACTAATGAACTCAAGAGAACTTCATGACAAAACTCTCACTACCAAACTACTTCTACCCAAAAACTCATTACCATTTATAGTTTTACAAAAGGGATAAGCCCGTTGCAATTTGGAAAAAATGTCCCAAAATCCTAACTACTTTCCTCCTTTTTGGCATTGTCTCTCAAAGATGCTTGAACGGCTTTGCACGCATGCTGCTCCTAATCCAAAATCTCATGCGATCCATTCCTTTGTGATTCCCAATACTTATCCAAAAATCCTATCCAACAAGCACCATGAGATCATGGGGAGAAACCCCAAAGAGAAGAGTGACCCTTTGTCATTGATGTCAAAGGGGGAGAGAAAGATCAGGAGCATGATGACAGGAAGATCAAGAGAATGATGACATGGGGAGTATAAGTGTTGTCATCAATGAAAAATGGGAATATTGTTGAATGGTGTTGTCACTGATGTCAAATAAAATCATTTATCAACATGAATAAGTCTCCAAATTTGTTCCCTTATGGCATATCTTTAAGCATGGACCTCACGGGAAGACGCTTTGAAGAAGACCACAATAAGCCCCACAGTTGTTTGAAGAAAAAGAGTATGAAGGATATTTCAAATGCATAAAAAAATATCCATGGATTGATATCCCTTGTCAATCCAATTCCAATGGTAGATGGCATGCCACGTGGCCCCTTATGGTTGAGAAGATATTCCCTCTTAAAGATGATCATGTGAATTTTCCCCCAAAAAGTGTTGCAAACAAGAAGTTATAGGTCAGCCCTAAAGTTAAGTAAAGGAAGTTCTTGGAAGGGTATAAATAGACATTAAGAACCTATAATTTTCATCATTTAATCTTGTGATCTCTTAGCATAATTCCGGTGGTGAATTTTAGAGGGAAGATGAAGTGAATAAGGGCGAAATTTCAAGGGAAGATGAAGTCTTGTGATGATTTTTTCTAAGGTATGTTATTTAAAGGTCATCTTGGAATTTTTGCTATATATTTGTTTCTAGAATGATTCAGATAGGGAAACTTGGAGGTTGTTGAGAATACATATCAAGGTACTTGTGGTACAAATTTTTTCTTCTGGGTTATTTTAATTTTGGAGATAGACTCTATGGAAGATAGGGTTTTTGACTAGTCCTGTAACTAGTCTCAAACACGTGTTCCAGGTAAAATAGTCATAACCTCTTCATAGAGGATCCAAATTCTATGAGACAAATTGCATTGGAAAGAGTACATTCTATAGTATATTTTGTGCAATTTTCAGAATCATATATCAAATATTGAGCGTGTGGAATGATGTACCATTTCGCTCTCTAGAATAGGCCAAAATTCAACAAGTTTTTCCATTTTTTCTATAACGCTTTTTCAGGGACGATTCAAGGACCCAAAATTGGAGGAATATCAGAAAAGATATCAAATAATATTGGTTACAAGTTTCATAAATTGATTCATTACAAGTACATATTTATACTTGTTGGAAGTTAGGGTTTGTGACTAATCCATAAACTAGTCCCAAACAAGTGTTCGAGATAAATTTAAGAAGTGATGTTGGGGTTTCAAACAAGTGTTCGAGATAAATTTAAGAAGTGATGTTGGGGTTTATATGTAGAACCATGTGGATGTAGTTTGATGATGATAACTTATTAGTGACAGTGAAAGAGTTAGTGATAGTGACAAAGACAGTGACAATGACATGTTTATTATCTTATATATGTTTGAGGGTTGAAGGAAGGGGCGAGGAAAGGGGGTTGGAGCCTTCTTCCATTTGAAGCTAGAGAATCTAGGGATTTGTAGCTTCCTTTAGGCTGGATCTTGTAAAACAAGGGATGGGTGCCTCCTTCCAGTTGGTGTTGGAGAATATTGGAAGTTGTAGCTTCTTTTGAATGCAAACTTGTTATTATATAAGAAAAACATTTAGTGGATTTCCACGTAAATATGTTGTGCAACGTGTATTTCTTCTTCTGCTCTTTATCGTATATTGGGATGCATTTATTTGATTGAAAAGTTAAGTTTTAAAAATTTCTAAATTGTACTTGATATTGATTCACCCCCCCTCTTAGTATCAATACACCCACCCTCCTTGACACCCTTATTTTGGATCCATCTCACTAGATTCCTCTTTTTTCACTGATCACCGTGATACCACTCTCTCATAATCCCTTTCGTACTAACCCAACAACCCTATTTTTTCCCTATTATCTCCAATATGGCCCAACCCCATAACCAATACCTTGAACACCACATCAATTCCTTGGACAAGTCCGTGACCAACCTCGACAATGGAGTCAAAGAAGATACTTCAAAAACGGCTTCCCTAAATTTATAGATCAATAAACTAGACGACTAACTCACTAAAATAGATGACCTCTCTAACCATATGGACTCCATATATGCATGGTTGTCTCATTCCAAGAGTCCTATCTCCTATGAAAAACCTTCACACTAATAGGGCACTAACTCCTCCCAATCCATGGATTTCATTCTAACCCCCTACTTGTGACATGTGTCTTCCCAAAGTAGAGGTGAATAAATTTGATGGCTCGAACCCCACGAGCAAGGTCACTCAAATGGAACATTATTTCTCCTAGCATGGAATCACTGATGACTTGATAAAACTTCTTATCAATGTATTTTCTTTGGATCTTGAACGATGGAAATGGTGGGATTGTCATAAAAATTCACACCAAGGGTATATTTCTTGGACCCAATTTGTTGTAGACCTTTATGAATGCTTTGACATAAACACACATCATTTAGGTCATTTGATGACGTTTAAATAGTCCACCATCTGGTATAGTTGAAGAATACATCATTGTTTTTTAGCAAATAGATTTTTTAACTAAAAGCATGTTTGGCACCTTCTTCTATGAATTCCTTATTCATGGCCTTAAGGATGAAATCCAATCTCGTGTCCTCATTGCTCACCCCTAGACCTAGCTTGCAGCTACTCACCAAGCCAAGGAATTAAATTATCTAGTCTCTTCTTAAATCATAAAACCATCCTTTGTTCCCCATTCTTGACACACCAATATAGACACTACTCCTCCTCCTCTTAAGATCTAGAAATAGTTGAAAGCCAACTTAAGGGTCTTTTCTATAACTATGATTAAAAATATTTTTCGGGGCACAAATGTAAGGAAAAAAATATTTTTATGGCCATTTCTGAGGACATTTCTGAAGAAGATGGTGATGTTTCCTCTTTCAAATCACTGCACCAGAGCAATTCTCATAGCATGCCCTTTTATCCACTAGAAGTTGAACCACTTATCTCTTTGAATTCTCTCACTTGTATCTGTGTTGCCCAAACCCTTAAGTTAATTGGCTATATCAAGCATCGAAAAGTCATTATCCTTGTCGACAGTGGAAATACCCATAATTTTGTTCATCACCAAATTGATTAAGAGACCCTTTTCTATATATGTGTAGTAAATAACTTCGAAATCATGATTGGTAATGGTTTTTCCATGAAATGTGGGGGTTGTTGTGAAAATGTGTGCCTGCAAATTGGTCATTATAACATAAAATCCCACATGCTTTCTATTAACATGGGTGGTTGTGATATGGTTCTGGGTTTTGAATGGTTATGTACACTAGGCCCCATCACCATGGAATTCAAGGAATTAATCATGAGTTTCCAATAGGATGGAAAATAGTACTAGTTCCAAGGAATCACAACAAGCTCCCTCGAGATTATCAATTCACATCGAATGGAGAAACTCCTCAAAAAATGTCACTCCGACATTATTTTCCAATTCCATGCCATTCAAGTAGTTGATATTCCCTCACCCACTATTCATCTTGACATATAGTTTATCCTCTCCAAACACCAACCTATTTTTATCAACCCCTAATGAATCTCACCTTCTTCTGGCCCCCATGATCACTCCATTCCACTTGTCCCTCATAGTATTCCTCCCAATGTTCTCCGTTATCATCACCCATTCAA
The DNA here is from genome assembly GCA_900067695.1 of Picea abies. Classification (NCBI taxonomy): domain Eukaryota; kingdom Viridiplantae; phylum Streptophyta; class Pinopsida; order Pinales; family Pinaceae; genus Picea; species Picea abies. The sequence continues at coordinate 14,590 of CBVK0103243338.1, forward strand.
CCAAAAAATGAAATTAAGAAAATTGTTCAGGAATTGTTAGTTATGGGTGTCATCTGTCCTAGTACAATCCCTTATTCTTCTCATGTCATCATGGTACTCAATAAAGAAGGTACATGGTGCATGTGCCATGATTTTTGAGACCTCAACAAAATTACTGTCAAAGATAAATTTTCCATTCTTGTCATTAATGAAATTTTGGATGAACTGATTGATGCTCAATTCTTTTCCAAACTTGATCCATGTTCTGAATACCACTAGATTAGTATGAAGTAGGTCAATATTCCCAAAACTACCTTTTGTACTCATGAAGGCCATTATGAGTTCTTGGTCATGCCCTTCAACTTGCATAATCTACCCTCCACTTTCCAAAGCCTCATAATTCATGTCTTCCACCCTTTCCTCCATAAGTTTGTACTGGTCTTCGTTGATGATATCCTCATTTATAGTAAAAGGTGGAAATCCCATCTTTCTCATATGGATTAATTCTTAAAGTCATTGTCTTAGCACCGATTTTTTCTCAAACAATCTAAATGTACCTTTTTATTTTCTAAAGTAGAGTACCTGGGACATATTTTTGGTAATGATGGTGTTTGTGTGGATCCTAAGAAAATAGAAGCTATGAAGGACTGGCCTCATCCTAAAACTCTTAAAAGTTTGAGAGATTTCCTCAGTTTAACTAGATATTATCGTAAATTTGTTCAAAATTATGGAAAAATTTCAGCCCCACTCATTGCTCTCCTTAAGAAGAATGATTTTAGTTGGAATCCAACCATTGATCAATCCTTCCACCACTGATCAATCCTTCCAAGATTTGAAAGAGGCTATGTGTACGACTCTCGTTCTAGCACTGTTCTAGTTCACAAAGACTTTTGTTCTGGAATGTGATGCTTATAGGAAAAACATTTGGGTCGTTCTCATGCAAGATGGATGACCTTTGGACTTCATTAAAAAAAACAATTATGAGATACACTTGGAAAATACAACTATGAAAAGGAAATATTGGCTATTCTGCATGTGGTGGATCTCTGACATCCTCACTTTCTTGGGAAATACTTCCAAATTAAAACTGATCATCATAGCTTCAAATATTTTTTGGAGCAAATTATTTCATCCCCTAAGTGACATAAGTGATTGAAAAAAATGTTTGTCTATGACTATGAGATCATTTGAAGGGAAAATAAAATTTGCTTGTTGATGCTCTTTTTGGGAAATATGAAGAAGATGAGTCCCTCCATTCACTCTCCTTCATTGTATCTAATTTCTTAAAGGTTGTTTTATAGGAATGGTTCTAGGAGATCAAAATTTCTAGTATGATCCAACAATTGCCACGATATCCTCATGCATCTGCAGGATACTCTTGGAAAAATGAGGAGCTTTGCTATAAAGGTTTCACGTATTTTAGAAAATAGTCCTACTTTAAATCTATTGTGCTCTATGAAATTCATGGTTCACCAACATTAGGGTACTCTGGTTTTCACAAAAAAATATGAAAGGATCAAACGCTCATTTTTTTGGGAAGGCATGAAGTAGGACATTTTCATTTTGTGGCCAAATGTGATACTTTCAAGTGCAACAAGGGAAAAACAATCAAAACTCTACAAACACTAAAACCTCTCCCTATTCCAACAACTTTATGGATAGATATCTCTATGGATATCATTATTGGATTACCCAAATCTATAAATAAATTAGTCATCATGGTTGTGTTTGATCTACTTTCCAAATATGTCCATTTCTATGCCCTCTAACACCCATTCAAAGCCTCCATAGTGTCTCAAGTTTTTATGGACAATACCTTCAATATCCATGGAATTCCCCACTCTATAGTCTCCAACTGTGATCCCACTTTCACAAGCAACTTCTAAAAATAATTGTTCAAAGTCTAGGGCACCCAATTGAATCTCAACACTTCCTATCATCCCCATACTGATGATCAAACCGAAGCTGTAAACAAGTGCTTGGAATCATATTTGTGGTTCTTCATGTCTAGAAGAAAATATCAATGGGCCCAATGGTTACCGCTAGTTGAATTATGGTACAATACATATTACCATGGTGTTATTTGCATGAATCCATTTAAGGTGGTCTATGGTCAAAATCCCCCCTCTGTATTATCTTATCATCCTGGTGTTATTATGAAATGTTTCCCCTACAGACATGTGAAACCTCCCTTGGATTACAAACCCTTATACCAAGATAGAAACACTACAGGTGGACATTAACATTCCTTTGATTGCCACCCTTCATAAGTGCTAAACAATGGGTCGGATTTTCCAAGGAAAAAGTGTGTTTTGACCTAGAATTTATGGGTTTACTCCTCCCATATGAATTAGGGGTCATGTACAACTATTTTAATGGTGTCAAGGGGTGGAAACACCTCACAAAGTAAATGTGACACTTTGGAAGGTTCATATGACACTTGCGATAGTGCATGTGACACTTACCAAGGTGCATATGTCACTTTGTGACACTTGTAACACTTAGGGTGTGTAACTCAAGTGTGACATTTTGATGTGTAACAGACGCCCCCTAAAGTGTGAGGTGAGAATAGAAATCGATGGCTGAAACACTTTAAAAATTATTCAATGCAAGGGTGTTGGAGTGGGAGAACCTGACAGAAGATGCAAACAATCATCAAACAATATTAATATATGTTCCATTTTTTAGGTTGGAATACCTATGCTCACAATACGAGATGACTCAAACCCAAGGATGATTTTAGGGGCTAAATTTTTCTCATGGGCTAATTTTCCATGGTTTTCCCAAAAAAATATTCACCATTCTAAAAACGATTCGCCCAAATTCTATAGGATAAAATTATTTTACCTTAAAAATCGCCAAAAATTAATACAAGTATATAAAATCCATAGAAATTTGAATATTTTTACAAAATTTCCACCAAACATTTATAGTTCGCATATGAAGGATTAGTAAGATTCGCCAAGGTTTCTACATTTTAAAATAAATTTCCATCCTTAAAATCATCCATGTCAACAAGTCGAGTCTTGTTATGAGGGTTGGATTCCTCATTTCTCAGTTGGCTATGAGAACTACAAGCCAAGTTTTGTATCAGAGAGTTGGATATCTCATATTTAGTTCAAGTTGAAGATATTAAAGGATTGAATTTATTTGTATTCATTCAAGTTAAATAAGATTCGCCAAGTTTTCTACATTTTAAAATAAATTTCCATCCTTAAAATCATCCCTGCTCAAACCATGAACACTGACCAATACACTGTGGATCCATGAGAATACTGACTAAGGATATGGCCTCCAAAGATACAATGTAGATCCATAGCTCCATGACATGAACTAATCATAGACATGAAAAATACACATTGGAGCTATGATATGACAAAACATAGCCATAGATAAATATAGTGTGGATCTATGTGATAGTATATATATCAATAAGATTGCCATCATGGTGATTGTGATGTAATATTTTACATCCTCAAATGATATCCATTGTAGCCTGAGAAAATCAGATAACATAGTGAGATCCCAACCCATGGTATTTGTCCCGATCATGATGTGGTACAAATATAGCTATGTGAATAGATGCTTTGATGTCAAACATGGTAGAAACCACTTTATTACCGGTCATTGATGTAAATCGTTAACAAGTGCAAGGGAAATCGCTAATGATTTCAATGACTCCCAATGTACCCTAGTACATTCCAATGAATGTAAATAAATGAGATAAGGTTGAACATTCGTGGAATCATCCGATCAGAGGTCAATGATGTAAACCTACTGTCAGAAGCGAGGTGGCCTTCCATTGAGGCATGGAGGTCCCAAGGTACTAACTGGATTCTAAGTCTAATTCCTAGATGATGTGTTGAATTCGATAGGAAAATACTCATCGAAGGAAGGTCTTGATGTATCCCCCATCATCGACACGAAACTAAGGGAGGAAAGTGACGTAAGATGGTGAATCGAATGAGTATGGACTGGCATAAGAAATGGAAATTGGTAATACTTTAGATGGATGGTTTGAAGTGAAACTTCCCTTGAACATGATGAAGCATGAAAACTAACTTGGTAGCATTGACTCGATGAGTACCAAGAACACAAGGTGACGAAAAATAAGAGCACTCTTTGACTTGAATGAAAAAGTATGGCGACACATTGAATTGGTATGACTCAGCGACAAGCATATCACCCAAATTTGAGACAAGATGATAACAAGTTCCATGTTCAAGGGTGACAACAAATTCCATAAAGGATTTCAAAAAACTTGACCCACTTCCTTCAATTTCCCCCCCATCTAGATAGACGAGTACCCTTTTTTTTTTTAATGAGCTTGAGGAGGATAATAGATTCTTGGTATAGCTTATCCTTCGGATGAGCCCCTCAACATATGTTCAAAAAACTTGAATAAGGAGGGGTTTGGTCCCAGATGGGTCTTGTAGATTGGACTCACATAGGTTCTTATATGCATAGTTTTATGAGCCCAAAGAAGGTAAACTCGATGGTTTTTCATGTTTAGAGAGTCTAAAAAGAACTTAAAGGTGACTCCATGGATGAATTTTTCATAAATTTAGTTTCCCAAGCCCGAAAAAATTATAAAACAATACAGGGGAGAACTCTTATAATCATGCTTGATTAGAGTAGTCATTTTTCGTAATTAGTCTCGTGAGGTTGAAAAAGAATAAACTACCACTCACAATATTCCATTTCAAACCTTTTAATAAGTGCGAAAGGAAGAAAGATCACTCGACAATATTTTCATGTTTAGGGAGTCTGAAAAGAGCTTCAAGGAAAATCCAAAGAGTTCATTTTTCGTATATCTTTTACGATTCCAAAAAATAGATAAAAGTGTACTCGGTAAAATATTCTCATGTTTTAATGAGCACAAGAAAGATGAAAGAATGAGCTAGGTAACCTATTCTCATGTATTTATAAGCATGAGAAAGAACAAAGACTAGTCTCTTTCCAAAAAAACTACTACGTTATGATGGGAATGACCCCCAAGGGAGAATCACTCCTAGCAACATGTCTCTCCAGAGGTAATTTTCCCCCAGCTTGATTGATAACAACTAGTGGTCTCACTCCAACACATTTTCTAGAGGCTAGAGACCTGCCTCCCAAGCATCATTTCCTGCAGAGACTCTTCTTCTTTCCTTTTTTAGGCATTTGGTTACTAATAGGAACATTTTCACTAGGAAGAGGAAAAGAAGGTTCACGTACTTGATCCAGAGTTGGACGCGATGGTAATGGAGGGGGTCTTCTTCATTTTTAATGAGCTTGACAGAGACAATGAACTATGCTCATTGAGACCAGGTACTACCAAAGGATCAGATAATTCTAAGGATTGTCGCACCTGATTCGAAATCATGTTTAATGTGGCATCCTGTGGGGTGGGAGAAGTAGGCAAAGGAAAAAACCACAAAAGCGAGGAATCCTTAAGGAGACCTACTCTAACACTCTCAAAAATAGTATGTCCTAGAAAAGGGACATTATTTGATGCAACATTATGGAGATCTGGAGTTGTATACTCAAGTTGGTCAACAATGATATTTTTTCCTTGATGGGGAAATCTTAATATATGAAACATCGAATATGTGATAACAATAATCGCATAGAACCAACTACGACCAAGTAACAAATTGTAATCTAGGGGAACATCAACCACCTTGATATTGACCAAAAAAGTTTTACCATTGAATATCACAACACAAGATTGCAAGAGTCTGTGAGGTTGGAAACCACGTCCATCAAATTCTTTCAGGATGGTAGGAGACTAGCTAAGTGTAGTAGAACAAAGGGCTCTCCAAAAAGGAAAAGATATGACACAGGTGGAGGCTCCCTCATCCAAAACATTGCGATGGATGTTCTTTCCACCAACCAAAAAATGAATTTGGAATGTTAAGTGGTGGGAGACCCTCTCCTTAAAATAATCTATATTAAACATAATCAGGTTCAACTCCTTGGGATCCATAGCTCCAATGGTTGACAACATGGTTCTACACTGACTTGGATAGTGTTGTAGAACTTTGAGGGGTGACATATCATAATGTTCTTGTGCCAAATCTTCAATGATGTTGTAGTTTTGGGCAACACGGGAATTAGGATTAAATGTCGCTTTTTGAATTACAATCTTGGGTGGGCACAAAGTTGCGTCACAAATTGGATTCTCAATATGAAGAGGATTGGAAGATGGAGGAGGCATGGAACTGGAGGGTTGATCAACATCATTCCCTTTAGTCTAATCACCTGAAGGAGTGTCATAGGTATTTTCTCGAGTAGTGACATTAACTGTCTTAAACATGTACACCTCAAAGGCACTTGTGGAAGCATCCCCATGGTGGGAATGACCTGTGTTTCCCCCTTGAGGAGGGGAAGGATTTTACACAACCAAATATTGTTTCTGAACCACTTGGGAGGTACCCTTTAGATAATTAGCAACAACCTCATGAGGAGGGAATTATTTCATGTAGTGGTATTCCTCACAAATCATATAAGGATATTTAGGCTTGCTCGTCTGTTGAGTATCAACAAACTTAGGATTATCTTGCTTGTTAGAAGGTTTCTTGGATTTACTCTTGTTTTTTCTCTTACCTCCTAGTTGCTAAGATGAGGTGGATTGAACCGCATTCACCTCGGAGGTTTGAGAAGGAGTGGAAGTAGTGTTAGTGTTTGGAATGGAGCTAGGTTTTGGATAAGGTCTTGATGGATCGTTCGATGGACAAGGAGCGTTAGGGATCATATCGTAAAGTGTTTCAGACTGGGAGTAAACCAAGTCAAAATACTACACATGGTTGATAGCCTAGTCCTCAGTAACTACGTTTCCCATAGCAACATCGTCGGTGATGGGAGGAAAGAGAAACTTTTTAAACCAATCCATGAGGATTTTGTTTAGAATGGGAGATTTAATCAACCGTCTTTGTCATCTACACTCATGAATATGATCGGAAATGTGGGTGGAAGAGGATTTCCAGAGAGAGGTCAAAAGTTTTGTACCAGTATCATATGATATATGCAACTGAAAATGTGTTAGGAAATCCATGGAAAGAGAATTAAAGTTGGAAAAGGAGATACATAGAAGTTCAATATACCATTTCATTGTTGTACCTATAAGTGTCCTCTGAAAAAGTCTAAGACTATAGAATTGTCCATCAAAGAGTTGGAAGAACACCATAAATGGAAAGTCATAACATGGTTTTTAGGATCTTCCATAGGTTTTCTATCGAATTTCAAGATGTCAGACAATAATTTGGCAAGGATGGAGGGATAGAATGGGGCATGAAGGATGTGATCATTGGTTAGATGTGACAAATCTAGAAGATCTAAGGTAGCCAAGAATGGTGGTTGTTAGTTAGGTTGTTGATACTAGTGAAAACCATATCGCATGGGAACACGAGCAAGATCATATCTAGGTTGTGTTAGGATGAAAAAACTAAATGGTCCTCCCATATATGGTAGTTGCCTGGGTTGTCCACCCATGTAAGGTGGTTTTCATGTTTGTCCACCCATGTACTATGATGGAGAGGATGGACCTCCTACTTACTGAAACTGACCTGATGGTCCCCCGATGTGATGTGGTTAGGCTGATGGACCTCCCATGTATTATGATTGAAGGGATTGTTTCATTGGAATCATGGGGTTTACGGGTTGATAGGGAAAAGTTCCTTGCAGAGGAATTCCCAATGGATTGGGTTGATCCCACAAAGGATTCACAACTCCTGGATATGAATGTCCAGGATACATGCCAATGGTAGTAGGGATAGAAGGACTTGCAGGAGT
>CBVK0103243354.1:0-13608 GCA_900067695.1 Picea abies
TCTTTTTTTAATGATACGGCGACCACCGAGATCTACAGTCTTTCCCTACACGACGCTCTTCCGATCTCACAACGTGGGTACACGCGTGCAGACCTTATACAGGCCGTGTGTACCTCTATGGGTCTCGGAAAAAAAATTACAGTCCAACAAAGAAACAGAGATGACTGGTATGGAAGACCAGAATCTCTGTTAGCTTAGACTTTACAGAAACTTCAAAAACAGGAAATGAAACTAGTTTTTAAAAATACCCAAAAATATTCCCAAAAACCCTAGAGACTTCCCTAGTATGGTCGCCAATTCTATTGTGGTGGGAAATCCCCCTACGGACTAGCATTTAGGGTTATATTATGCATTTAGATAAGACTGAAAGAATCCTACTTTCTACCGTCATCCTAGACCTAATCCCCATTTATTTTAAGCAAATACATGGTTAGACGAACATACCTTGTTCTGGGCGTTCGATGTCAATCATTCTTCACGCTTGATCACTTGTTAGCAGCTCTCCTCCTAAGGCTGACCTGCATACAAAACAATCCACAAACTATACATGCATTTTACCTACATATTAATGGGTTAGAGATTCAAACATATATTCAATAAACTATGAAAAACTCATATAGTGGGACGGGAAAAGCATTTCTTTATTAAATTTAATGAATCAACTTACAATGTCGAGACTAGCCATCGCTTCGTGAACCTGATCTTGGGCTCCTCTTCAAATGTCCTCCAACTTCTTTTCTCTGTATCTCTCTTTGCACAAGGATGGCTAAAGGGTTGGGACAATGGGAACGTGCAATTGGGTAGAGTTTCTTTACTATTATTTTTCCTCTTCCAAATGGGACCGCCAACCCTTCTTTTATAGGCTGGAAGAAGCTAGGTATTTGGACAAACCCTCGGCCATGCATGGTCGGAAGGTTTAGTTAACTCACCCAAAGTTGTGTGTTCTATCGGCAACTTTCCTTTTTTCATGCTTTTGTAGGTACACGCGGGCTTTTTTGGGTCAGCTAGCATGTACACGCGTCCAGTAATGGAGTAGGGCACGTGGGCCTTTATAAAAGAGGTTTTTAAGAAGAGTTGTTCAATAGTGCTTTGGAAAAAGGGGAATTTGAGATGGCCTGATTCCAGGTAAGCATGTCTGGTGCAAATTAAGGTTATAACACCAGACCAGAGCGAAAAAAATCCCCATTGAGAATCAGATCCAAAGGGACCACAAGAGGGACTGCAACCACATGGGAGGAAAAACAAAGCTGCAAGCCCAAGATGGACCTCAAAGCATTGACCTCACAAGAAAAAATCAACATTTCATGCTTGTGAGATGGACCTCAAAGCTCTGAAACATACCCCACCATAAAGAAGCAAAAAACGCAAGCAACCACTCTGCATCACAGACCAGAAGGGGACGCAGGGGATCCCAGACCCCAAGTCCACTGAGAAGGCCCTGTCATTGCATCAAGCCCTGAGAAAAACAACAGGGATGGATTGGTGGGGGCCAAACCCTCAGAAATCTTCAAGTAAATGCCTCCATGCCCACTAGAGGTTGAAGAGCTAGAGGACCATAAACCTGTAGACGACAAAAAAATCTCCAAGAAATAGAATGGAAGAGACATTCCAAAAGTAAAGTTGATATGGTGCACAGAAAACCAGATCTGAGAAGAAAGAAGACCTGAAGTAAAGGGCCACAGATACCTAGATCCGGAGCTTAAGTCCATATTGGAAGTAAACATCGATTAGATCCACTCCCAGGAGAGCTCGTTCGCCATACAGAAGACCAGAAAAAGGCCATATCTACTTCATAAAGTGTGTGGCCACCACCATAGAGGACACCACTCATCAAGCTCACGTGGAGGGGGACATGGCCATAGGAGAATGACTACAGACCTGTTCCGCGCATATTGTGGCACCCCGAGAGAAGACGTCACAACAGAGAAAACGACCAAGGGGATGGAGGCTTCATTCACGAGGGATAATGATAAGGAGACATCACTCATCATGAAAAAATCCAAAAACTTGAGACATAAAGTATCCACGCAAAAACATCGTAGGGAGAAAGGTAGAAAATTCGATGTTCTGCGGCCAGGGAAACTCTAGCCGCAGACCCCATCCATTATAGCTTATTATATTATAATACAAATGTGAATGTTGAAGAAATATTAGAGGATATTTGTAATATTAATTAGAGATGAAATGGTCAACATTTAACACAAATTATTACTATAAAATAATATTTTGTATATGGGACTTCAACTTTCTCTGTTAGGGTTTTGATGAGCTAAACAAAAAACTAGGGTTCAATGAATACTTTCCCTATGTGGCACCATTGGTGAAACAAACTCTTTGAAAACGATTGGTATGGCTACCTCCATGTAATTGACAGATGAGGGGGTGTGAACCCCCTCCTACAACAATGTGGTCATTTGTGGATAGGTTCGATGGGACCAAGGGGTGTCACCTGACTTTGGAAAAAATCCATTAACACAAGGAAATACTCAATTATATAAATCTAGTAAAGGAAAATTGGTATCTATGGATCCAGAACCCTCCCATGGAAAGGTGGCTCAAGCTTGGGAACCAGGAAAATGCCTCTCGCAGGCCCCGATGACGCCAAGGTACATAGTTAGATTAGTGTGGATAGAGGATCAACCCCAATACATGAAATATCATGCACTTATCGATAAATTTTGTCTATGGCCCTTGAAATGAGATATAGTTATATGGATCAAGATCTAGTGGAAGATCAAGGACCACTTCTATCTTCAGCTAGGGTCTAAAGGTTTTATACAACAATATTGCATAACCTCGAAGATCAATACATGGTTTTTGAAAATGGGCCCTATTTTTTCAACTCGATTGGTCTCTACCTAAGGTTTTGAACTAAGTACTTCAGTCCAGAGAAGGAGGACTTTACCCATGCTTCTATGTGGATTTGAATCTATTCGATGCCTTGCGAATTTTGGCTGGAAGAAATCATGGAAGGAATCGAAAACACGCTAGGTATTTTTGTCAAAATCATGGAGGCCACTAGACAATGATGTTATACCTCCTATTCATAATTATGTGTCTATATGAACATATCCAAACCCCTCCCATAATAAATATTCCTAGAGTACCATGATGAGGATTGGGTTCAAACGATCGACTATGAGCAGATATTGTTTTGCTATCGAAAGTGTCATGAGCATGGACATCTCTTTAGATATTTCCCACTCAATGTACCTCCCAAGTCATAAGTATCAATAGTAGATAAGAACAAGGACATATTAACCCAGGTGGAAGGAAAGATAAATCAAGGCTCTAAAAAACCAATCAAAAATAATTTCAATTACCCCTCTACCAGTAACTCTTTTGAAATCTTGAATCAAACCTTGAAAATCAAGAAATAATTAGGCTCTGTCGAAATCCACCTAGTAAGAAAATGAAAGAGGTAGAGCCTCATAACCATAATCCTATCCTCAAACAAATCATTCCTAATATTTGGTTAGATCCTAGGATGGAGTAGAAAACCATTGACAATGGAGGAGACATGGAGATCGAGTTGGATGAAAAGGAAGTTACAGGGATTGACTTGGTCAGTCTTTAGGAAGCCTATCGTAAGCAGGAATTGCTTACCCTCCCTCCTAAACAACCAATGAAATTCCATAAAGTATATCTTGAATCCATAGTAGAAGCCACCTCTAGATATGGGGTTTGATTGGGAATCCAAAAGGATCCTCTAAAGGATTCTCGCAAGCATTCTAGGGAGGAAAAAAGGAGAGGAAGAAAATCAACCCAACATCTAATTTGTGATGTGGTGAATTTCATGGTTAACTCAAGTCAGATCCAATTGATCACTGAGAGTTTCCATCCCCTCCTTTCCCAACCTTCCTCATGAAGATTATCTCATGGAACACAAGGGACCATAATGGGAAGGATAAACAAAGGTTCCTTGAAAACCGTATTCTTACAGAAAATCCAGATATTCTATTTCTTCAAGAAACTAAATGCACAGGCACTAAAGCCAATATAATTTTCACTAGGTGATGGAGATAATGTCAGTCTATAAATATTGATTTGTGAGGCTTAGCGGGAGGTTTAGCTATCCTCTGGAACCAATCTACAGTCATCCTTGAAAATTTCTTGATGATAAGATGGTCCATATCTGCAAATTATAGAGCAATTAGGTCTGAAAAGGAGGGGTTTCTTGTCGGGTAGGTGTTATATCCTCTGGAACCAATCTACAGGCGCATCAAATTTTATGACTGCATTTGACGATCCCATCACCTGTCAATCCTTACAAGCGTGTGCACTAGGCACTTTCCTAGGGGGGTCCCGTGGGGGCATGATTTCCACCCATGGTTACACAGAGCGTTAGGCTCCAGGGCAGCACCCCACAATTCTTTTTGGGTGGATTTTTCTATTTTTAGTGGTTTTCTAAATTAATCTGGCATTAAGGGATTAGGGTTTTGGTAGCTGCGAAATAGCTAAAATATTGTGTATATATTGTATTACGAATGGTGAAATTAATACAATGAAGTGTTGAGAGGTGTGGCACCAAGGAAGGTCTCTTTTCTCCTAGTTAGGGGTTTCCAATGTAAATATTTGTGTACTATGTGTGAACCATTGATTAATTTCTTTTTTTCTTAGAATATGTATGCATTGCTTTACTTCACAGGTTTAAAAATTATATTTCTCACCAATTTTTATGGGCCACAATCACCCCATGAAAAAATCCACTTTTTGAATAGCCTAGAAGGCATTGGCACTATGATGCAAGACCAAAGATGGATCATGGGAGGCGACTTCAATATCATCCTTTCTCTTGATGAAAAAATAGGAGGAATTTGAAGGCTTGATGGTAATAGCGATGGCTTTAAAATCCTTATTACCAATCCGTGGCTAGTGTATCTAGAGAACATTAATGACAATTTCACCTGGACCAATAGAAGATCATGGTCCCAACATAGTTCTTGTCATCTTGATCGCTTTCTAATTTTAGAGCCACTAATGCTAGAAGGCCTCATCATGGAATACAACATCATGTTCGTGGCTGGCTCTAATTACTGGCCAGTCCAACTTTGGTTAGATATTTCAAGCTCCCCATGCCACAAACCATTCAAGTTTGAAAAATTTTGGCTAACCCACCCCGAATTCTAGGAGAACGCCCAACAATGGTGGAAGGAGGAAATTATTCCCTATGGTACTTTGATGTATCGTTTTTAGCAGAAACTGAAATTTTTCAATCAACATCTCAAAGAATGGAACAAAACCATATTTGGTAACATCTTTCAATACCAAAGGAAGTTGGAGTAGAATGAGGTAAATCCAACAAACGATCATTTCTCATGTGAGATCGAATCAAATGAAAGAGGAAGAAGGTTGCATCAAGTGACAATTGAAAGATAGATATGCTCAAGAGGAAACCTTTTAGAGGAAGAAGTCCATAAATCAATGCCTCAAAGAGGGAGAGAAAAAATCAAAATTTTTCCACAGATCCATGATCCAAAGAATACATATTAATCGGATCACCGGGCTTGAGGATGAGTAGGGGAAATTGATATTGGACCATCTAGCCATTGAGCAGGAATTGGTTAGTTACTACCAAACTCTACTCACAGAGCCCAATCTAGGAAGATATGAGGCTATTGCTAAAATAACATAGGACATCCCCTCCTTGATCATGATAGAATAGACTATAACACTCCTTAGACCAATGACCCTAGAGGAGGTTGATCATTCCATCAAGGAAATTCCCATAGGAAAATCCCCAAGTCTAGATGGATTTACTACCAATTTATTTCCTCATTGTTGGAATCTTGTTCAAGAAGAGGTATGGAAGTTAATTGAGGACTCCCACAACACTCTTAGTGTGATTCCAACTCTCAACTATACCTTTCTCACTTTAATCCCAAAATAAGAGCGAGACTCTCATCCAAATAAATTTCTCTTGATCATGTTGTGCAATGTCATCTACAAAATCATCACAAAGCTAATTTGCCTTTGTCTTAAACCCATTTTTTATTTAATTATCTCTCCTGAACAATCTAGTTAAATCGAAGGTCTCCAAATCATGGATAGTGTAATCCTCACCCATGAGGACATTCACTCCCCAAAATCCTCTAACACTCTTGGTATGCTCATTAAATTGTATCTCTCTAAGGTCTTTGATACTCTAATATTACAATATATGTGATCATGCCTCCTAGCCTTTGGATTTGAGGAATCCTGGGTTAATTGGATCATGTCCCTCACCTCCTCAACCTTCTTCTCAATCCTAATCAATGGTGTTCGTTCTCACCCGTTTTCACCTTCTAGAGGAATCCACCAAGGGGACCCTCTTTCCCCCTTTCTCTTTGTCATTATGGTGGAAAGCCTTAGCCACCAAATCAAATCTCCCATAGACAATGGATCTCTCAAAGGCCTTCCCCTGCATGGTGTTCATCCTCCTATCTCGCACAATCAATTTATATATGATACAATGTTGATGGGCTCCCCTACAACCACATAAGCATGATGCATGCTTAGAATTATCAATGATTTTAGTGCATCTTCTAGAACCTCTATCAACATTGAAAAATCCCAAATTTTCATTTTCAATACCCCTCTTTCCATTCAATCCTTTATCACTCATCTACTAGGGTTCAAAAGGAGCTCCCTTCCATCCAAATACCTTGGCCTCCCCCTAATTGATAATTCCCTTTGAAACTGCTCTTGGGAGGGGATGATTTATGCCATTAACAAACACCTCAATTCCTGGACCTTTTGTTCTCTCAATATGGAAGGTTGATTGGTGCTTTTAAAATATATTTTGAAATGAATACCGATCTATTTATTCTTGGCCTTGATAGCCCCCGAATTAGTGTTAAAAACCATAAGAAACATCCAAAGGAATTCTCTAAGTCAAGTCGCCAAGGAGGGATGGAAATGGGCACTAGTTAATTGGGAAACACTTTGCAAGACAAAGCAGACTAGAGGTTTGGGGCATAGAGATCCCAACTTGCTCAATCAAGTAATGGGGTCCAAAATATGGTGGTGATGGATAAAAAATACAGGGGACCTATGGGCTAAAATGTGGCGACATAAATACACATCAGATGTAGGAGAAACACAGTTGATTATATGGAATGAATACAAGAATGTCTCACTCATTTGGAATGTGGATGGGAAAAATCGTTCCCTGATACAATAACATGCTTCTTAGGAAATAATGGGAGGAAGAGAGGTGCAATTATGGATGGACTCCTGGAAGCAATTTTCCCTACTGCAACTAATGAACCAATTTCTCATTCTATAGGAGAGAATGAACCAAAATCGACACACCTGTGTGGAAAACTACTAGAAATGAACCTCATATTATAATCCATGGAGGGAATGGAAAATCAAACACGGAGATTTAATAATCCTTGAAGACATTGATCTATGACCTTGACAAGACAAAGAAACACTTCGTAAGATTATGATCAAGAAAGGACCTGACATCCTGAGATGGGGGCGATTCACAAAAGAGATATTCTCCATCAAAGAAGGTTACAACCTGAAGTAACAATTTCATCTATTTCCTAAGGAGACCATCCAGAATAAGATATGGTAGGCCAATTTATGGCCCAAAATCAACACTTTCCTCTAGTTGGTTTCTCATCGAAGAATATTAACTTGGGATAATATTAGAAAGTGAGGATTCATTGGACCCTCCATCTGTCCCCTTTTCCTCCAATATGAAAAAACCATGGAACATCTGCTAAACCAAATGCCACTACAGTTCCTCCCTCTAGGACTAGGCTACCCAAATCATGTGAACTTATGACTGACAAAGGGATAGTACCATAAAAACAATTCCAACTAGATATATTTGGCCTTCAAGAATCCAAAGCTCGATCATATTTGGCAGCTTTTTCTAGGGTTCCTCTTGTTGAAAATATGGAAGAAAAGAAATCAAAGAATATTCCACTTAGAAACATTGCCATGGCAAGACATCTGGTCCAAAATTAAAGACAACATTATGGAAATAGTTTGGCAAAAACATTGGAGTGCATAAAACCTACCGTGTTGTCATAGAGAGAATCACATTATTCTCACCTGGGATCTCTGCCTAGCCCTAGAACCGATACCCTCTCCTAGGAATCTCTCCTATCCTACAACATATGAGAATTGGAAGCGTCCTCCCTATGGATTCATCAAACTCAAATTTGATGGAGATTCTAAGGGTAACCTAGACCTAGCTAGTTTTTGTGTTGCTTTTCAGGAAAATCAGGGTCAACTTTGCTATAATATTTCTAGAATCCTCAGGAATGAATCAAACAATGCAGTTGAACTCTAGGCTCTGATTTGAGGCATTCAAACTACCTCTAGGATAGGATTTCATCAATTAATTATGGAAGGGGATTCCAATCTCATCCTGGAAATTCTTGCACAACTTCTTAATGGATCTGAGCGTGCTCATATTTCTCAAAACTAGTTGCTCCTTAATAAACTTTAATTTTTAAAATCCTTGTTGCTCCCAAATCTTGTTCTTATTCTATTTCACATCCTAGGTGACACTAACAAACTTGTAGATTAGCTTTCCAATGAAGGGGTAAATAGAACGGGGGAAATGCAGTTGCAATCAAATCCTTACACAACCTTTGTTCCTAGAATTTTTGAGCATATATCAAAGGGAGGAATCACCCCCATATGGGGTGTTATTGAAAGAATCATGAAAGTACAAGAAACTAATGCACATCTAGCCACCCATCAACACTTCTTCCAAGACGAGTGCGTGGACGGAAATTTTATTAAATACAGTAGTCAGAGAATTGAGGTGATTAAAATTCTGGTGTGTGCAAGGATATCCATGGTGATATTTCATGGTACAACTGACGTGGGGAGAAATCATCGTAGCAATCTACATACCATCATTATGTTAAAGGAACATTTAATGATTGGTAGGACTACAATGAAGGTGATATATGCTAGAGGCCAGTTGAATCCAGATTGTTCTCCCCCACGTTCTTTGTCAGTTGGGATTATTTGGTCATCATTGATTCTATGCTCGACCACCCACTCCTATTTTCTTTTCTCTCTCTTCCTCTGCATGTAGAAGTTAATGGAAAGGGAATGGGTCCATTGGGGAAAGATATATTTTTGGTGGGGTGGCACCGGGCTTGGTAGATAAGATTTATCAATAGATGAATTGGAGATGGTTTCCTATGATTCACCTCGTCGTTGAGAGGAGAAGAGTGGTCCACCTATGGATACTTCCATGCAATGTAATTTGGAAGACATCATGTTATGGTGATCAGGTGTAGAATGGGTTGAAGATGAGGTCGTGTTCCAAAACAACTTCAAAGTCTAGTATAACATCTAGGGAACTACCTCAATTAAGTGGGATGAACATCCTCCTAAAGACTCCCAAAAGATTCAATCCGAAGCCTGTTAAGATCTTATGGAGTCATGAATGGAGGAGAAGTAGTTGCAACTTATATTTTAATTAAGGGGGGAAGTTTCAGACTTGAGGTTTAGGATGGAGTAGTTGAATGCTAGGATCACTATGTTGTTGACTCTATGCTCTTGTTTCATGGCTCATCAACCTGCCCATAATTTGGACTCCCCAATCGTGATCATCCGGGATGTGTCCATCCTTTTGAAACCAGGTTGCTTTATCAGTCCAAATGGAGGACAAGATAAGGATAGGTTTCATGCTAGACATGGATCCATCTCTTACTCCTATAGTCTTACTTTATACTATGTTAATTTTTTTTTTGTTTATAGCCTGCTCAATTTCAGAGTAGGTCAAGGTGTAGTGGAAACACTTTGTCCCAGATGAGGCTACATGGGAATTGGAGGATTCCATGAGACAAACATATCCATTTTTGTTTAATTATGTACATATGGAGCACATCGACAAATAGAACATCGAAGACGATGTTCCTTTAAGGGGGGAGGGGATTGTAATACCCCTGTTTCCCCAGTTTGTAAATATAATTATAACTGGCCAAGAGACTATGACAGACTAAATGTGTGTGAATGTTTGATTTAATGAACCCTTGTATAAAAGGGTCAATGTATGAATTTCTATTATTAATAGAATTTGAATATGTGTTGCAAAATTGCTGAGAGGGGGAAAGTTTTCCAAGATATACCATGGATGTTATGAGAGAGATGGTGAGGGGAAACCAAGAATGGTTGATATGACCCTCACCAGACCAATACCTACTGGGTGTAATAATTCAATGGTCCTCTGACCCAGAAATGAATTACCAATCAGGCTGGTAGTTGGAAGTCCATCCTCAAGATTATTTGAGGAGATGGAGTAGGGTACCCATCTGTAAGGCTTCTAGGCCTGACCAAAAATTGGGATTAGGACCCACACAACATTGATGAGGAAGGAAAGAAAGGGGGTAATTCGGGGATAGAGACAGGTGCGCGATACAACAGAGTAGAGAAAAACAATCTCCAGATAAGAGTAAAAAAGGGACTTCGACTCTAAAGTTGAAAGAAATGCTGAGCAATAAACTCATTTTGGATGAAAGAAGCCTTGGGAAGGGTTTGTCTATAAAATGATAAATGAGAATGGCAAGTGACTGAGGAAGTACTCATGCAAACCTCCTTGCTTAGAGTTGAGAAAACCAGACACCCAGTTCCTGTGGGAGAAGGAGAGTAACCTTCATCCCTGACTATTGTGGAGAAAAGAGAAAGAATATCTCTCATAGCATCATGGTCTAGCTCGGGGGTGGCCAATCGTAAATCCGTTAGGAGTGACTCTGCCTATGGTTGGGAGAAAACATGCACCCCTTACAACACTTACTTCACAATTTCTAGTTCTGATAAGTATTTTCATATTATGTGTATTATGTTGAATGTGATGATGAAATATCTGAGTTTACAATTCAGTCCTTCAGTATCTGAACAATTATTAGAAAATTTATGTGATTTTTGTAAACTGTTATATCTATATGATCTTTCATTTTATCTTAGTTTTGACGCTAGATAGTATGAGATATGAAACCAAAGGAGGGAGGGGGTATGATTGAATGAAACACCTAAGTCCTACCAACCCTATGAAGTTTACCTTAGTGGGAGTGTCAGAGTTCAAATTCTATGGGAGAAGGGCATTTGTCCTTTAGACCATTCACCCATTAGAGTGGGGGATCATGCCCATGTCCTTAAACTCTTTGCTACATAGAGGATATTGCGTTTATCCCTTGAGATTTTCTGAGAGACCCATGTGACCAGGGGTTGGGGACCTTGCACTAGTTTGAAAGGATCTAGACATTTGGGACTTTGAGACTTACATCCCCACAATCCTCAGAAATAGCCAAAGGCTGGAGTCGCGAATCAACGAGGGTCGTCGATATGGAGACCCAATGTAGGACTCTACCAACCATTAGATTGGACGTAGGAGGGCAAGCATTAATCACCTTGGAAATGTCTTACTTTAGGAGAATAAGAGTGGTATAGCGCCGAAACTCTCGAACGTCGGAGTCCCAAAGTTAATATGGACCGTTTTCGCTGGTGGGACACGTGTCCACAGATCCATGGTTATCTAGGAGTCTGGGTATTTGGATAATTAAGAGACACACAAGTTTCCCTTGAAGTTATGCAAGGTGGAGTGAATCCTAGCCATAGATGCTAGGTACACATGGTGAGAGATCCAGCATGGTTCGAAGGGAAAGATGAGAGACACACACACCGAACTTTTGAATGTCGAACTATCGAAGTATCAAGGACCATCGATCCTAGAATCCTTCAATATCCTTCTAAGCTGTCGATATAAAGGACCCACCTTTGACTACTCGAATAACTGGGAACATGTTGTGGAGGGACATGTGGCCCCTACTCATTTCTTGTCAAGTGTTGATCATTGAACTAGGACCGTTGGATGAGGGGGTACATGGAAAGTGATCTTGTAGTCTGGAGATTCCGTACTCTAGAGGAAAACAACCAAGATATTATGTAGTATGAACTCGCCGAAGTCACGAGTGTCGAAGTGGATCTCGACTGTTAGTAAAAGAAAGACCCGTGGTGCAAGATATGAGAGTCCGAAGACTTATCTCTTCGAGGGATTCACGTCGATAGGATTCGGTAAGCTTTGAAGTTGAAGTCGTGAAGTAATGAGAACCGTAGATCTATGGATCTACATGGGATCTTGTGGACCGTTAGATTGAAAAACTGAGAATATATCAGTTTATGATGAAGTGGCTCACTGACATCATCTTGGGTGATGTGTACCCGCTTGACGCGTGCCAAATGTCACCCATTTTTGGATGATTCACATACCAATTGTGCTTGTTAGAGAATCACACGTGTCACCCCCTATCGAGGAAATATGTCACCCCTTGACCCTTGCCGCATGTCGATTATCTATCCGTGCCCTCCTGGCCAATGTGGTTGGTGACATATACGAGACTCCAGGAATATGGGTAGCTTTAAGAGTTCGGGAGTTTTGGAATAGTATGGTAAAAGGAAACATCCGATGAGAATCATCGAATGTCGAATGTCGAAGGGCTAGGGCCATGTGGCAAGATTACGAGACTTTGGGGATTAGGATATAGGAATGTTCAATGCCGAACATCAAAAATCCTTTTAATCGTAGATCTCAACAGAGGGTGTGGACCATTGATCCCCTCTGTTGTTCAACGATCTAAGATTTCGACAACACTCTTGGGAACTCTTGAATTCTGGGAACTTCCAAAGTGTATAAACCTTGCTAACATAGGTTCTTAGCTACCGGTTTTTAGCCCGAGGTCATGAGGGAGACCCTGCTAGCTGGTTCAAGTGCACAGTAAGAGATGTAAGCTTCGAGGGAGCTGATTGAGAGGGTTTTTCTTAAGAAAGGGATCGAATATGAGCCAGGGAAAGAAAAAAATTGATGCCCCACCTCTAGAAAGGCTATTTAGGGGTTGGGTGTGTTACAAATTGGTATCAGAGCATGGAAACAATACTTGGCGTGCTTTGGCTCATGCACGAGTGATCTGGGATCTTTTCATCAATGTGAATTATAAAGAATTGTATTAAATGAGCATAAATTGAAGTGCACCATAAAGAAGGAAAAACTCAATAATGAAGAGACATAAGCATCAAATCNNNCACCATAAAGAAGGAAAAACTCAATAATGAAGAGACATAAGCATCAAATCTGAACACAAAAAAATTATAATGGATTTTGTCCCTGATGGACTATGTCTCCAGGTCCTTCTCTCAAATGGGTAGGCCTTTTTATCATCTCAACAAAAGAATTTAGCAAAATACATAAGTATACCTCATTCTAGAGTTAAGAATCAAAGGCTTTTCTCATATCAGAAAACAAACAACACCATTGAATTCATGGCATCGAATTACCCAAAAATGACTATCTCCAAAACTCGATCTGAGTCTGGTACTTCCAAGCCCTAGAGAAATTATGTCTTAGTTTTCATGCTTGCACTTGCATTTAATTCATGGGAAAATTTCTCGAAAATCCTACCCTATCCATACGGTTGCACCCTGGTTTGACCCCCCCATACACTAGCGAAAAGCAATATTTAAGTAATAAAGGGGGTGGATGTTACCAAGTCACACCCCACCCAAAATGGTGGGCGGACATTGAAAAGGTGGAGGTGAAAGGGGAGATCCTGGGATCGAACCCGCGGGCCTCCTGTTTTTGGCATATGGTTAATA
>CBVK0103243365.1:1158-12216 GCA_900067695.1 Picea abies
CCATTGTTCCTAATGATTGTAACCATTGGATTCCTAGTACAACATCAACACCACCCATGGGTATAGAAATAATTGGACTATTCATTACATATTCCCCCATAGTAAGATTGATCTTATCGCATTTTCCTGAGCAATTGATAGTTCCTCCATCTGCAATCATTACTTGAAACTCTGGTGCTGGATATACAAAGCAATTGGGATCTTTGGCTAATTTATAGTGATTGAAATTATGAGTACTATTAGAATCAATTAGGACTATTACCTTTTTCTTTCTGATATATCCTTCGATCTTGAGGGTTTGAGGAGTTCTAATTCCAACCAATTCATTAAACGATATCGTGGGAGTCATGTTGAGATGGTTCTTGTTCATGTTCTTGTTCTTCTTCCTCTTCACAATCTATGTAGAATAATTTATTCTCACCACACTTATGTCCCTTACTGTACTTGCTGTCACAATTAAAGCATAAACCTTTTGCTTTTCTTTCCTCCAATTGTTTAGGTGTCAACCTTGTAGGTTGAGGTGTTTTATATGAAGGATAATTATTCTCTCTATAGATGTTAGGATTGTTCCTTCTAGTAGCCATAGCCATATTTTTACTTTCAACATGTCTTGCCACCCTAAATGCATTCTCCAATGATTTGGGTTCCCAAAGGAGAACCTCATGTTGAATGTTATCTCTTAAAGTTCCTATGAATACATCAACCAAGTGCTCATCTGAAATATCTGTTACCTTTATATTCAATCTTTGGAAGTTCTCAATGTGCTCTATAATTGAACCCTTTTGCTTGAGATTTATCAATTGGCTAAAGAAGGTATTGCTCCTTGTATCCTCATAGTGTCCTATCATTTCTTCCGTGAAAATTGTCCAAGTGACAAGTGATTTGCGAGAACATATCCATCTATACCATACAAATTGATTGGTTTATAAATATAAAGAAGCAATTCATACCTTTTGTGTATGTGGCACATTATGTAGATCAAAGAATTGCTCCATTTGAAGTATCCATGTGATAGGGTCCTTTCCATCAAAATTCCTCATATCGATCTTATAAACATGGTTGGTTTTCAACCCAAAGTTATAGTTTCTCCATTCTTGATTCACCTTCCTTGTGTCCTCATCATGAATTTCATGGGATACATTTTCACTTTCAGGTGTCCTCTCTATTACGAAAATTTTCAATCCTTCCATGAAACCATCCATCTTTGCCTCCAACTTAGCTTCCATCTCTTGTAATTCATCTTTTGTTACTATATTATTTTGTAAATCATTTATGTCCCTATGCATTTCTTCACCTTCATAAAGAGTCCAAGTAGGATTGTATGGAGGTTTATTTGGTGTAGAATTTCCTTTTTTGGGTGGCATGTTGGCCAAGTATCACTTTTGAAACTTGATTTTGAGGTGGTTCTACTAGACAATCTTTCTTCTACTGTATCTCCAAAGTTTCATCCCTTCTAGGTATGAAACTTTATTTTTTGTATTTATCTGATATTTATTCTCTACAATGCCACAGTTATGATCAAAATTGGATGTGCCAAGTGGAATTTATGGTAACTTCCCCACAACTTGTTGATTTTTGGCCTTTTCAAGAGATCTCACGTGTATAGCGTGTCCCACACAAAATGATTGATATAAAATTCTGAAACTAGTACCATAAATACTAAAGACTGTCCACTATCCAATGAAACCAGTGTCACTCAATTTGGATACTCTAGGAAGAAGTTATGATTGTTTTACCTGGAACACCTTCTTGCGACTAGTCAATAGGACTAGTCAGATACCCTATATTCCACAGGGTGTATCTACAAATGTAAGATTACCCAGAAGCTGAAATTTTTACCACAGATACCCTACTAATTTCAGTGAATATCCTCTGGGGTTCAGGGTATGAAACATTACTGAATTTTTTTTATAGCTAAAATTCCGTAATGACTGAGTTTAGGATGATTCCAGAACCCTATATTGTACAAGTTGTATCTCCAAAAGTATAAGGCCTCAGGAGCTGAAATTTTAACCCAACATACCCTGATCCATCTACTAAATAAAATCCAAGCTGTTCCTTGTGAAATGTTGTAGAAAACAATTTATAGCGAAAATTCCAAGGTGTCTCAGATGCAGTAGCAAAACCCCAAGACCTTGAGCTCTGATACCATATGTTCAGAACCAAATATCAATATAGCATAGAAAAACCTCAAAATAAGTACTAAACGCCTTGAAAAAGAGATAAACTCAGATAATAAGCCTCTTCGAGGGGGAAACCTCCTTATGCCCACATAAATGTACAATTACAAGATGATTCAAAATGAAAATGTCTCCTTGGTGTATATAGGAGACTAGGAGGTATAATTACAACTAATGGCCTAAAGATGACATAAATAAAATAACATTATTAATATAATATGCCCCAATTAAGGGGAAATGAGCCACAATTTAGGCCTTAATATGCGCAATGGACCCTCAGGGGGTGTTGACACCCTGGCCTCATCTCTGTCCAAACGGCTGATCAGTGCCCTAGACATGCGCTGAAAGGACCTCATCAACCCAACCACGTCACGCACCTCTATCTTCTCCTGCCACACAACCTGTTCGTCTCCCTAGGGGTTAGACCCCTTAGGCATGGATGCTATTGTAGGCGTCATGCCTCCTACCCTAACACCTCATCATCTGCCTTCACGACGTCCTCTAACCATGATTACCTACATGAATACAAGTCAAATTAATTAACAACATTATAATCAAACATCGTATCAACGAAATCCGTAGTGTTCCCAAGTCATGGGTTGAACTCGCTCTGATACCATATGGAACAACCCCATTGTTATGACTATAAGCGAAGCAAAGTGCAATTTTTTTATTGTTTTTTAAATTTAGGCAGGAAGGAAAAGACAACACAATTAACCACACCCTGACGATGAACACAATGCCTGTAGAGAAGGCAACTAACAACAACGTCTCTACATGCTGGCACATCGAGCAACTGGGTGACACATGCGTAAAACAAGAAGAAATGACTACTCGCCCGAGACAAACATGAAAACACCTACAAGATAAGAGACAACATCCCCATCTCAACACAATGGCCTTGATGACTAGTTAACTAGAATCTCGATGGCATGCAACCCAACACATGAAGGCATTCAACCCAAGCGCCAAAAGAAAACTTACAACGATCAACAACACCCACACGGAAATAATAGACCCCGACCAAGTCATCCTTCGCCTCTATCCCTTAGGGTACTCAATGATCCCCTCATCAGGAATAATGTCATCCCTAGGTGATAGGCACGACAATAACCTTGGCGCTAACTAACCTATCTGGACCAAGGAATCTAGATGAAACTAACTCGCTAGGAGTTTAGTTACTGACAAGAGGACTACACCCACACCCCAAGAAACATATCGACAAGATGCAAGATGATAACACTTGATTTAAATTGTGCGAATGACTAGAAGATTCTTGTTTCCTACAAGGCAACTTGTATGGTGAATCAACAAGACCAAACACCCCTTCTAGCTCAACCTAAGGCGCAAGGTGCATAATTTCCAATTAACTAAAGGCTATTAATTATTTTAGTTGATACATCTACTAAACTCTCATCCATTAAGTTTGCGCAAGATAATCAATCATTATGCCTACAACCTTTATGTCTAACAACCCTATTAACCCACCATTTCACCTTTTCCCAACAAAAGATAATCCTATTATGTTTAATAAAAACAATAAACCCTAAAACCTTACATATTTTAACATTAATAATTATTATTTCTTATAACAATCTACTTTTATTTTCTTCTAGGACCAATTTACTTAACGGGTAAATTAGTTAAGTCATTTAAGTGAAAAAAAAGGGTTGAATTAAAAGTTCCCGAAGAAGAAGGTTTATGTGAAGTTGTTCTTCTCTAGAAACAAAATAAATCATTGGACATCAGTTTAAGCTATTGTTGTCAATAAAATACTGTCAGCATAACTTTCGTAACAGTCAAATACAAATGATGCCAATAAAACTACCATGTTTCTTTATTATTACATAATAGTCATAATAAAATTGTTGTCAATATAGTTATCATAATAGTCAAAGAAAAATGTTGTCAACAAACATTAAAATCGCTGAGTACTGACCTTTACTGACAACATATTTACAACTATCATAACATTAAAGATATTCACTGATAGTCTGAGATACAATAAAAGGAAATGCATATATATAAATGAAAAAGAGAGTGGCAGACATGTCCCTTCAGATGGAAACACTGGCATAGGTAAATTCAACCGCTATAAAAAACAAATGTGAAACATTACAACATAGGTGTCATACATTCACTATACAATACAATAATTATTTCACGGTGCATACATTTCTTTCCCAAGCATATACATTAAATACATATGAACTGGCTGTCGGTTTAGTAGTCAATGTTCAACATATGGATATTAATATATCTATAGTCATATGAAAAAATTGTATTGATAATTAAGTTGTTCCCCCATGCTGTGTTTCCAATTTATATACTAAATTAGCAGTAACTCAGAGTATAATAAATTTGTTACCGGGGAGGACATAATTTGCTAACCCACATCAAGACACTATGGAAGTCATAAAACATAGTCAAGATGTAAGTAACAGGTGGAGTGCACAAATGGTAAAGCTGGCACTATAGAGATGAGTTCACAGGGTGGCTACAGGATAATAAAGATGGATCGCTTCCCAGCGCACAATGAACATGCAGGCACACCAGTAAAATCATAGTCAATTACAACAAATCACAGTATCTATATTAAGTGGGTGCAGACTGGTCCAAACAAATGCATACACACACATTTAAATCATAGACAAAAAAAAACGTGAAAAATGTCATTTAAATCCATGAACCCACAAGTAATAAAATAAGTGATTGTGTAATAAGATAAATGTAAGTTCACAGGTTATATTGCCAAGAAAAATCTAGGTTGGAAGATGGGTAGAATGCCCAAAAAAATGAATTGATTGCTAGAGTATGTTAGGAGAAAGATCGGGGTTGAATGCATTGGCACGTAGAGGGTAAATGCCATAAGATGTATTAAAAACGCAACAAACCAGGTAAGATAAAAAAAATGTTGGGGTTCGTCATGGAGAACGCCCTTATAATGGAACAAAACACCCAGGCATTGAAGCACTAGGTTTAACACAAATCATGTTCAAAAAGAAATTACAGAGTCATTTTCCATTAAAAAGTGATAAATCACACACAGTGAAAATGCCTGGTACACACAACACACACACAGAAAAACTGCAGGCAGTAAAAACGCCCAGTACACACCACAATGCGCCACCATTTAGACATAGTAATTAGTTATTGTTCAAGAGTAAAAAGGCGCAGGTGTTCAAGGTAAGTTTTCACTGTAATTCCAAGAATATAAAATAAACCCATTCCAGATTTAAATCAAATGCTGACATTCAAGTGAAAATAAAATAGAACAAAAACACAGTCCAAATAATGAGAAACGAGGTTATTAAAATCGCAGAGATCGAAGATGAAAAACGCACAGAGGTATCCAAACACAAGAAGGTGCAAGACAATCAATCAACCAGGAACAACCAATAGGGGTAGACAGTTGTGAAAAAACATCCTTCGCTCATCATCCACCCACAGAAAATAAGTGCATTAGGAGTTATAGGTCTATTAACACCGAAGTGACGACCGTTGATCTGGCTCCTGGCCGACTTCTCAGGTGTGGATTGATTATCTAGGGATGAGGAAAAAGTATAATGCACAAAATCTTCACAATAAATCAATAAAACCAATAGGATAGTCACATCATTCAGGGATCGATTGCGAAGGGAATCAGTTCATTCAGTGAGCTTAAGGATATGGTGAATTTAATTTCTCGATTAAAATGATAAGTAAAACACTTTCTTTACATAATTAAAAGTACATAAATGAAAGCGTAAGATCAATAGTAATCTACCATGTAAAATAAAAGCATGCATACTGTAGCACAAGGTGAGCGCTCCGAGTCATTTTCCCGAATGCTATGTGCAGCTCCCGCTTGTTGACCGATGAGACTTCACCGGTACGTCCAAGCCAATGATAGGGGTACTCTTCTTCCCCCTTAGCCCCCCAAGCTGCAAAGGGGCCACGCACAGTAAACCAGAGAACAACTAGCTGCCAAATCCCCTCGCAAGGCCGACCTACCACTCCTCACTGAGATGGGTATCCCAACTCCCACAAGATAAGTCAGTCAAGTAAAAAATTCTACAGCGTAACCTTACGCATAAAGGAAGAGATCCATCCTCCTCCTCCTCCCTCCTTTACATATAATTTCTAAGTCATTTCTTTCCCAATTTCCCATTTAATTTATTGTTCAATAATTTAATTCAGAAAAATCCTCCCCGTACATGTGTCACCCATCCCCTTCATTCACTAGAAAATAATTTCATTAATTATTTAATTACTCCTATTTCCCTCACCCACCTAAAAGCATTCCTATAATCGCTCCTAGGTGTCCCCATATTCCCTTACACACTTTAATGACTTACCCCCTTACTAATTTACTAGTTGAGTTCAATTTAGATAGTTCTTAAAGGCAAGATTCCTTACTAAGTTAGTCATTTTTCTTTTTCCTTAAGTTTCCCTTGCTCTTTATGTTTCCCCCTTTTTCCCTTAGTTTCCTAATTCTTTTAAATTTCCCTCTTTCCTTTTTTATCTAAAACTCAAAATAGCAAGTGTAGACTTTACCCTTTTTTCCCTTTTTCTTTTTAGTTAGAATTTTTATTTGCATAAGTAACAAACAATCAATTTCCCTCCTTTAAAAAAAAATAAAAACTAATCCCTCAAAATAATTTGATTTTAATAATTTAATCGCATTTCTTAGCCCATTTTTATCACTTGTTTGATGATGTTTATTATTGTTATTAGTTTTTATTTTTTATTTTATTTTATTTTATTTCCACAAGTATCACTTAGACCTAGATTTTATTGTCCTAGGTTGGGCGACATTTTATTAGGTAAATTGTTTTTAAATATTTATCATCACATTATTCGTTCTAAGGCTATCTAGGTTTATTAACTTTTTAGTTAACAACATGACATGCCCTTCAGGATGCACTAGGTGCTCCACGGGTGCCACTTGCCTCATTCTGCTTCCCTTGCACGACATGCCCTTCAAGATGCACTATGTGCTCCAAGAGTTCCACTCACCTCCTAACTGACTTGGTAGACATAAAAAACCCCAGGAGTCAATAATCCGTTAGGTGATCTTGTGGGAGACTAAGGGCCTCTTAGGAATAAGGCCCCTACCTTATTATTCACCCCTTAGAATCATCGTGAGTGATTGTCGCAATCTTCCCTCATGACATTATGGGTCTTCTCGAACTAGATAATCGTTAACCTACAGTTCGAGCCATGACGAGAGTGCTAGTAGGTTGTGGCATGGTTTTTTTCCACACCTCTCCCTCAACGTCTCTGGTAGTCATGTGTGACCCCTACACTCCACATGTGAGTCTGGTTGGAAAGATATTGTCAACTTGCATCATCAAGGAATCATGTCAGAATCAAATCCATCATCATAACATCTAATTAGATGCACATATGTTGTATATACAATAATCAAACCCCAATAATCCACTCCTTGAATCGATTCAGAGTCCAAGGGTTTCATCGATGCCTTAGCATTCTCGAGGTCCAAATCATGCACACTCAGGAGAACCGAGTCAATAGCACCTGTCTAAGTCAATACAACAAAATAACATATAATCACATCCATAATGCCTCATAATCATAATCAATGACTAATAGCATAATAATCTGGACCACTTGCAAGCAAGTGTCCTCAAAGAATAAGTACACTCAGTACGCATAAGAGCGGGATGTTACATAATCATGGAATATGCCCACTCTATAATTAAAAGGAAATAATATAATAATAAGGGGGTCGTTGGCATGGACCCCTAGGAAGATTCATGCGAAAGTATAAATACACATGATTATCATTGTTTTGGATGCGTGTTGATATATTGTCTTGTAGCAAGCATGGCTTGTGGAGTGATTGCTTCCATAAGGAGTATTTGATGGTGTTACCCTACCTTAAGGGTTCTTCCCGCTATATTTTTGTGTTGTTTATGGTGAATGTTTTAGTATCTTTGAAGTTTAAGAGTTTAATTATGAAGTATTACAATATGTTATATCTTTTATCCATCATGGTTAACATTTAATCCATAGATTGTATTACTTGGATTGAATTTCAAAATGGTGGTTTCACTCAAGGAACCTAAGACATAGCACGTATGTTCATAGCATATTAAATATTACCCCTAATTTTATTAGATATTAAAGAACATCTCCTAGAATCCTTTTGTTGAATCCCTTCCCAATAAACCTTTCCAAGTAATTTTTTTTCTCTAGATATCATAGGTATATATTTTTTAATGATAACTTTAATACTCATTTTTATTTCTACCCCTGATATGGTGATGTGACATGGCTCTTGTTATATTTGGATGAGGATTATCCAAACTAATGGGATACCTATTTTTCCTTTTTTTCTTCCTTATTTTAATTCAACTATCACGACTTCTTTCAATGGTAAGTGAAAATTATCCT
The DNA here is from genome assembly GCA_900067695.1 of Picea abies. Taxonomy (NCBI): domain Eukaryota; kingdom Viridiplantae; phylum Streptophyta; class Pinopsida; order Pinales; family Pinaceae; genus Picea; species Picea abies. The sequence continues at coordinate 9,738 of CBVK0103243365.1, forward strand.
AAGGACTCTCAAGGTGACAATACTCTTACTATTATATATGATAACAAATTCTTGTATTATCTATCATTAAGGGTGACCTCTATAAATATTACAAGGGCATGTACCACTACTTTGTTGTTATCCTCCATTGTATTTATCCATAGTAACACCTAATACATCTATGCACATTGAATCTAACATGTTTAAAGGAATTTTTTTGTGTGTGTCCAAGTAAACCTTGGAAGACCTAGGTTTGAAAGTAAAATTAATGTTGAAGTATTACATTATTGGATTTGTTAAGAAACAAAACAAGCACAACACAAGATAAGAATTGTCGTAAAATGTTTTGCGCCATATTCAACACATGTATTCATCCAATGATATCAATATATACAACACATTTGTTTCACCACCTCTAGATCTAGATTTCATTAAAAAAACATCAATGGATAAGGATGACACCCCATTAGTAGAAAAGGATGAGAAATCACAAGAAGGTGATTCTGAATTTGTGATTGTATAGGCACTCACATTCTAACATTCCCCCTCTCAATCAAAAGTCTAAATACTTATACTATTAAGGAAAAAATAACTAGTGTATAAATATGTATCATTTCAATCTTCATTTTGAAACTTCTAAACCGACTTTGATGAATATATGCCTAAAACAATAAAAATATGGATGTTGAATGGTTCATTTGAAATCAAGTTTGAAAGACAATGGAATTTTTGGAAGTGAACAATTGTCATGTGTGAACATTCTCATGCTAATTTGTGAACAAATAGGGTCTCCATTATACTATTAGTGAACACATAGGATCACCAAATAACTCTTTGAATTTAGACACAGTTAGGTGTTGAAAACAATCCCATTGAATAGTTGAAGAGCAATGAGAATATTCTAGATTCCATGATAGATCTTCCCAAATATGTTTATTTGAAGAGATCAATTAAATTTGATTGAATTGTATATATATTGTTGAGGAGTCTATTTGTCATTTTAGCATTCCAAAATTCTAATTGAATTTAGATTGATAGGACTTCAAAACTAGAATCCTAACTAACATCATTGACATTCCCATCAGGTGCAAGGTGAGGAGATTGTTGAAGTGATCCAAGATCGATCTTTTGGATTCTTCTATTCTTCAATGGTTCATCACTCTATCTAGTAACCAATAGAAATTTTGAATTCATTAATGTCATGGTTTTGGTTGACCACTAACCATTTGGATTTCATCAATGTAATATCCCCTTCTGTGCAAGAGAGTACCATATTTGACTCATGTTTCAATTTAAAAGACATATAGAATTGGGCCTTAATCATGCCCAAAATATTCATCTAGAATAGTTGTTTGAAAGGATTTTTCTTTTGTGATTTTTCTATGCGAATGTATCTTTATCTGTGTCTGAACTAGATGGTAATAATTATGAAAATTCTTGACTTGTTGATCCCATCACCAAGAAATTATCCAAACATAATGAATTATTGGATTTTTAGACTTCCTATTCTTTCAACATTTTTGTGAGAGATGATTTTTATTCCCATAATGAATACAAGGATGGAGATCAAAACATTGATTCTCCATGTGACCAATTCTATGAAAACATTGGTACTTATTAGGAATTTTCTCAATGTTTCTATCATTAACATTATTAACTTATTCATTAACTGTTGGAGTCTTCAATTTTTCATCAAGAAATCTTGCACTCACAAATTGAATTGATTTGGAGTAATATAGAATATGAAAACTATTTTATTTTTCATATCTCAAGCCATGTTGATTATTTTTTAATTGAATTATTCCCAAGGTTTGACAATCATCTCGGGAAGATCATTTTTTACTTCTTTATGTTCTTCATAAATGTTTTATTTTGTGACTTGAAATTCACATTTACTACTTCGTCTATCAATCTATGCTTCTTCTTGTTACTCATATTCAACAAGAATTTTCTTCAATTCACTATGATTCCATCATCAACCATATATTTTGTTTCCTTTGTATCAGCCATTAGATTTTTTATATCACAAGAAACATCAACATTTTGCATTAGATCATCTGTGTCACAAGTTGCATTAATATTTTGAATGGGGTCATTTGTTGCACATGTTGCATGAACCATGTTCTCAATTTGTTTCTCTTTTTCTTTAATTTAGTTGAATTTCTTCAATCAATCTATCCTTGAGATCAATTTGTTTGTGAATATTAATAACCCAATTATCTAATTCATTTAAGGACTCTTGTAATTCCTTGATTTCTTGGTTAGCATTTTGAAAATGATTTCCTCCTTTACCAATTTTAGATTTTTCACTTTTGATGTTCCCTTATACTTGTAAGGAAATGAAACACTTCAACAATAAACCTAATAGAAGTGAGGAATAAATATTTAAGATATATAAATAAATGACAAAGCAAACACACTATACACAAATATTTTACCCTGGAAACCCAAACGAGAAAACCAACATTCCTTGGGCGTTTTTCTCTCTTATGTGAGATCG
>CBVK0103243377.1:0-25135 GCA_900067695.1 Picea abies
AACCATGTGCCGAAAACCACCTAATATCATGTGGTCCCGGAAATATGTCGGCCCGAAACCGGCGAAAATATGTCGGCCCAAAAAAAATTTTTCGGGGGCGCTGCCCCCGAACCCCCGCGCGGGGGGCTCCGCCCCCCTGCACCCCCCCTCTTACTCCCCTGCATGCCCGGCAAAGAATATAACACATACCCAATAGCATGGTCAAGTGGGATAATGTAAGATCCAAGCAGTTGTTAGAGATAAAAGGAATCAGATGCATATATTTAAAGGTTTCAATGATCAAGAGTGACACATACCATGATACCTGGACCAATTACCTCATGGAGAAAGAACCTCTTCTGATACAAGACCAAGCTGATGGTGATGGATGCTGCTACCATTGATAAGACAAAGTTGATGGAAGAGTAAAAGGATGGTCCCTCCAGGGCCATTCTAAGGTCAATCCTGCTCTCGGTACTCCATGTTTAGGACCTGTGGACCTCGAGACATGATCTCCTAGTTATCCCTAAAAATCGGGGATAACATCTGCCTCCAACTCACGGACACATGCTCACCGTAGAGCACATGAGAACCTCAACATCTTTGGCATAACCTGTAGACCTACTCAATCTCGATAGGGGCATTAGTAACAAAAATGGGGTGGTAATTCCACCCCGACATACATATAGGTATATATATAAGCTGAAAGAAAACAATCAATAATGCAAATGTGAAAGAAAACTAACTTGAAATGCAAATGGTATAATACACGAATACAACATGCCTACTTACCTATACTTACCTGTGAAGTCAGGCCCCCCCACCTTGGTGGGGTTTGAGGAGGTTCCCACTGATAGGTAATGGGCACCTTGTTCTTTATAAAGTGGATAGGTAGTATGAGTCATTAACTGATTCCATTCCAACTTTGAAGGGTCCGAGCCATGACTGAGTGCTTCCTTTTACATTGGTTGGCTCTTCTTTCTGGGTTTTCCACGTCCATACCATGTCTCCCTCCTTGTACTTTCTGACTTTGTATTTGGTCGTTCCTTGGACAACCCTAGTGTATTGTGCTGAGGGAGGGGGGTGGGCTTCTGCTGTAAAAAATTCCTGTTGAGACGGGTGGATTTGTACGTCATCTTCATGTTTCTTTAATATCTTCACCATCCCAATTTATTTGTTATTGAATTCATATAGGAGTTGTTGGTATTCTTCTTTCTTGGGCCATTTGATCTAATCAAAGTCCTCTTCTGTTGCAAAGGGCATATCTTCTAGAGAATACTTTTGAAGAGTTTGTATCATCTCGTCTTGTGCTTTGTTATTATCGACAGGGTGAGTAACGTCTTGCACATCGTCCCTGGTTATTGGCACATTGAGGATACGACCTATTGTTCCATTTTTCAAAGGAAATTGCAAGAATGTGAGGTCCATCTCAAGGGTGCCACATAACATTGTAGCAAACTTCCTGGATAACAACATCCCCCACACATCCGGGACATCAACTACCACGATGTCAATGTGGACCATCTTCTCTGGATACTCTTCATGCAAACTTCAACATTCTCAACCACCCTGTGTGTGGGTATGGATTTAGATTTGAAGCCACATACATTTCTATAAGGTCGTGTGACCTTCAAACCCACTTGTCGCATGACCTTGAGTGACATCATGTTAGCACCGACACCTATATCTAACATGCAATTGTTGAGGTTCTTGCCGTTCATTGCCAACATCATGAAGAAAGGAGGGTTCTCACCATATTGAACCCTAAAGTGATCAGCTTGCAACATAATAGGGGGGTCCATGGGTTCATCTGATCCCAAAAAGAAAGTATCAAAGCGTTCCTTGATGGATGGGATCTTGATTTCTTCTCTCAGGGGGATGTTTACATGAATTTTTGATAATGCCCCTTCGAAGCCAAAATTTAGGTCAACCTTACCAGCCTTGGATGTCTTGGGAAGAAGTATTTCCATGGGTGGGGCTTTTGCCTGATCAGTAACAGGTTGTTTCAAATTCTTTCTTCTGTACACCTGAAATTCTTGTTTCTTTAGCTTCTCTCATGATTCCTGGTCCAGGTTGTTTATTACCGCCATCCTTGTTGATCTGGATGCTTGTTTCATGGCTACCTGATGTTTTGCATCAGTGATATTTATTTGAGGAAGCTCCATGAAACAATCCATGTTGTTGACTTGTTGATGGCCACCATTGTAAGGACACTCATGCTCCCAATGTGCTCCGCTGCATTCTAGGCACCAAGAATTTTCATCAACAACGTTTGCAGGGGCCAAGGTATTTGGACCTTCATGCTCATTCTTTGGTTTATAAAATTGGCCTCCCTTTAGGAATTGCCCTTTGTATGGGACCCTGGGTGCTTGGGTCTGAGATATTTCCAATTTGACAATCCTACTCATCATTTCCTCCTAATTTTTCATGATACCATCCATACAGGCTTGCAGCTTGGCGATACTAGTACATAGATCTGAAGTAGGTTCAACATTGTGAACTATTTTTGGTTTAGTGTCTGTTCTCCCCCTTAGGTTAGCAAAAGGCTCAATCTTGGATGAAAGGAGGTTCCCCTCTATTTTAGTAGCAAGCTCTTGGGATTCCTGAGTGGATTGGGGGTTTTTATCTCTGAGAAGATACCCTAGTTGGCCATTGAAAGATCTGGTGTAAACATAGATGAGGAAGTCATCTTTCAGATGATGGCTTGTGGGAATCCTTTGCAGCAAAGTCTCAAATCTAGTATGGAACTCCTGGATGGACCCATTTTCATATTTGGCAAGGTTATTCAGTCGTGTGAGGAGCATATTAGGGTCTTCTTTGACACTCCATCTTTTGAGAAATGCCTCTTCAAGTCTATCCATGGTTTTGATGCTTCCATCGAGAAGGCTTAGGTACCAATGCCTTGAGGCATCATAAAGAGTAGCGAAGAACAACTTCATGACTAGATCTTCAGCATCATCACTAATGGGGTGAAGATGGAAAAATGCCCAAAAGTTGCTCATGTTCTCTTTGACACTGATTACATCAGTATCGGTAAATTTAGGCAACCACTTCTCATACTTGGGTGGAATTTTCCTAGGGTAGCCTGGTATGGCTGACATGTCTAACAGTTTGAAAAGAGTAGATGACCATTGTCTTTGATTGTTGGTTGGGTTCATTGTAGTGGTCTGAGAGCTAGACATGATTCTTAAAGGAAGGCTCTTCCTGAAAAGTGATTTGACAATAGGAGAGTTCTTGGGAGGCTTCCTTCTGAAAGACAAAGGAGGATTATTGAACCTCTTTTTAGTTTGTGGAGTCGCCAGATAGTTTACTTGAAACTATCAAAGAAAAGGGAAAACACCCTAGTGGATTCACCAGGTAAGCTTGTAAGATAAGGCTCTTGAGGCAAGGATTATCGAAAATATTTATCGTTTGAGGAGAATTGACTCAGTGTTCCCCGACAACGACGCCAAAATGTTATCGCACAGTTTGTAGATGGGAGAGAGGCTAGCGTATAGTAGGTCAAACTAGCAAAACGAGAACCTTCCCCACCCAATGTCACCACAATGTGGAGGTTCTTTCTATTTAGGGAGGTTAGGCCTAGGGGAGACGTCCCCGGTGACCTGTGGTTTTGAAGAGGCAAAGGTTAAAAAGAAGTAAGATAGTTCCCCCTTCACAGATCACCACCCAAACGATAGTCCGGAAAAAGGCCAATTCAAAGTAACCCTCAAAGAATATGTACCTGCCTAGAACAAGAAAATAGCAAGAAAGATATATGCAAACTATATTCAATGGGGTTAGTACTTCATATGTAAGTGACTATCTTATATTTAATGCAAGCAATTCGATAGTAAATATTGATGAAATCAATGTTTGCAAAATGGCAATGATAAATATATTACTTGTCAATAAATACTGGAACGATATAGCATTCGATGTAACAAATCAACACTCAATCCAATAAATGCTCTTAACTACCATTCAATTGCTAAAAAAATGAAACGTTGCTACATCAAGATGAAATAACCAAGGGTGACATCATCATTCTAGGGTTAGTAGGTTAGGGTTACTGTAGTTAGGGTTTCAGTTTTAAAAGAAGTTTGAGGGTGTTTGGATTTGATTTCACTTCAATGCTGGAGGATGGAGATAAGTGCCTTAGGGTTAAAGGAGTCAATAAATGATGGACACAAGAGTTGAAGGGAAAGAGATTTCAAAGGACTTGAGGGAAAAGTTTCAAGTCGCTGTTAGAGCAGGGCCCTGAAAGCAAAACCCTAGGGGAGAGAGGCTCACTCCGGTGTTGCAAAAGAAAGGCCTCGTGCTCTCTCCTCCTTCCCGGCAAACGGCTAGCCCAAAAACAGGAAAATAGACAAGGACAAGAGGTTTTGCTGAGGGAGGTGTTGCTAGAGCAAGGCCTATCAGCAAACCCTAGAATAGTATAGCCCTGGTGCAATAAGCCTAGGCTAGGGACGTCTCACTCTTCTTGGCTCAAAAGGGTACAACTAGCATAAGGAAGAAAGAAAAAGGAGTGTAGCTATGACTAGGCTCTCTTTTTCCTCTTCAATGGCTTAAGGCTTCTCTATCAAAGGACATGAGACAACGACCTACTTGTGTGTTTGTCCCCTAGGGTTTTGATTCAACAATATTTATAAATAGATGCAAGAAATCAAACTACAACCATTCAATCAAGAAGTTTTGCAGAAAAATACTTACAAATCATGAAGAAATAACCATTCAAACCCTAGTTGTAACACCTTCCCTAAATAGAAACACCATAAATGCCAAAAAATATCTTCCTTCAACAAGTGCACATCACTTAGTTCAGACAAAAACCCCAATAGGGTGCTAAAATCAGACCTCACTAATGAGTGAATGATTCTTGATGTTAAAATGAGAGTGAAAACCCTCAATATATACTGTATCAATGACCTAATTTAACTTTTAGGTCATAAAAAGGCCGACAAGGGCAAAATACCAAAATAATATTGTTTTCCATTAAATGTTCATTTTAAAACACTAATTGAGCAAAAAGTGAGACGTCACCCCTTCTAAGGGAGACGTTAGCCCCTTTTTAGGGAAAATGTAGCAATAAAGAGAAAAACGTTAGCCCTCTTTGGGCCTCTCCATCATGCCACATGTGCCAACTGCCCTGTTAAACTGCCACACACTCAAGATGACGTTATGAGCCCATAGGTGACGTCCTGGGCCATCTAGGGAAAATGTTTCACTTGAAGTGGTTCAATCCCCCTAGGTCGGGTTTTGCCAAAGTGCCTTTGATGGAACGCCCTCTTCTTCTTCAGTGAAAAACCCTAATCAACCACCGTCCTGTCTCTACCCCTTGATGGGGTCTCAACATCCATATGGTGGGCTCTTCAACCCCATGGAGGTTCAAACTGATCATCTCCCCATGTGTACCAGTCCAAATGGTACTTGTTCGTCGGGCATGGTCCTACACATCAAAATCTATGCCCTCCATGGGCTTATCAGTCACAAGGATCATAACAATGTCAATCACATTTCATCATCAATATTATTAAACATATACATAAAACCCGTAATATATCAGTTAGTAGCTCAAAGACATTACAAAAACCTGCAATACAAGTTTGGAGAAAAAGAAAAGACATCCTATTGGGCTAGTATCCACAAGAAAAGGAAAGTTTCCAGGAGGATTTCATCCAAGCCATGTAAGTGAGGTGATGTGGCTAGGGGATGTCTAGACATGTGAGTGCAGTGAGAGCCAAGGATGCATAATGTTATCTATGGGTGTCGTTGTAGAAGGCGAGTTGTACCTGTCATGGATGCATTTTTTCCAAGTCCGTTCTTGCCTTTATTCTTTTTTAGCTTTATTCTTTTATTTTCTTTTTCTTCTTCTTTTTCTTTTTATTCAAGAGCTAACCAGAGGACACTGCCGTGGCATGTTGACCAGAGCTGACAGTGTTACCCACAAGTACGTTCACAGAGATGAGAAGGCTAGCTCGTGATGAGACCCCCTTTCCCTTGGCCATGAAATCAAAGGTCACTACCCTGGCGTGGTAACCAGATGGTGGCAATGTTATATTGTTAGGTACCCATGAACCTAATAAGTTGACTCATGATGAGACCCCCTATCCTCTGACTAGGTCTTGTTTTTTATTTTCCGGGTCCCTCTTGTTTCTTGTCGAGAGGCCTTTTGTTGCCTTCTCAGGGATCCCTGGGTGAAGCATCTCGAGGTTTCATTTTTAGGCTTTTGTCTTTTACCAACTGCTTTTACCTTCTGGGCCTTTAGCCCCTTCTTTCCATGAGATAAGGTGCAATCCTACAAATAGGTCAACCCAATGCCCGGACAAGGGGAATGGGATAAATGAGTGGGAGATAATATGAAACAGTGGTGCTATGATAGGAGTAGACAATGGATTTTCAGAAATCCCCCTAGTGGCAAACCAAAACCTATGGGCACAGGCTTGCTAGGGAACCCTGTCAATTTCCCCAAGCATGGTCAAGTGGTCTAATGTAAGATCCAAGCAGTTGTTATAGATAAAAGAAATCAGATGCATATATTTAAAGGTTTCAATGATCAAATGTGACACATACCATGATACCTAGACCAATTACCTCATGCATCAAGGACCTCTTCTGATACAAGACCAAGCTGATGGTGATGGATGTTGTTGCTATTGACAAGACAAAGTTGATGGAAGAAAAAAAGTATGGGCCCTCCAGAGCCATGCTCAAGTCAATCCTGCTCTTGATACTCCATGTCTAGGACTTGTGGACCTTGAGACATGATCTCCTAGTTATCCCTAAAAATCGGGGATAACATCTGGCTCCAACTCAGGGACACGTGCTCACCGTAGAGCGCATGAGAACCTCAACATATCTGGCATAACCTGCAGAGCTTCTCAATCTCGATAGGGGCATTAGTAGAAAAATGAGGTAGTAATGCCACCCCGACATACATATAGGTATATATATAAGCTGAAAGAAAACAATCAATAATGCAAATGTGAAAGCAAACTAACATGAAATGCAAATGGTATAATACACGAATACAACATGCCTACTTACCTGTGAAGTCATGTCCCTCCACCTTGGTGGGGTTTGAGGAGGTTCCCGATGATAGGTAATGGACGCCTTCTTCCTTCTAAAGTGGATAGGTAGTATGAGTCATTAACTGATTCCATTTCAACTTTGAAGGGTCTGAGCCATGACTGAGTGCTTCCTTTTACATTGGTTGGCTCTCCTTTCTGGGTGTCCCACATTCATACCATGTCTCCCTCCTATTATAACCCTAATTTTCACCATACATGCTTACCTGGCATCAGGCCATCTCATAGCCCTTCTTTGCCAAGCCACTACTGAACAACTCTTCTAAAAAACTCCATTTTTAAAAGTCCATGCTAGCTGACCCACTACAACCCACGTGGATCTATAGTGTCCACTCTAGTTGGCCCACTACAGCCCACGTGGACCTTCAGAAGCATGAAAAAAGGAAAGTTGTCAACGAAACACACAACTTTGGGTGAGTTAACTGAATCTTCCAGCCATGCATGGCTGAGGGTTCATCCAAATACCTAGCTTCTTGTAGCCTATAAAAGAAGGGTCAAGGGTCCCATTTGGAAGAGGAGAATAAGAGTAAAGAAAATCTATCCAATTGCACATTCCCATTGTCCCAACCCTTCAACCATCCTTGTGCAATAAGAGATACAAAGCAATGAAGTTGGAGGACATTTGAAGAGGAGCCCAAGATCAGGATTCGCGGAGCGGTGGAAGGATTCGACATTGTAAGTTTATTCATTAAAGTTAATAATAAAGAAATGATTTTCCCATCCCACTATATGAGTTCTTCATAGTTTAGTAGATATATGTTTGAATCTCTAACCCATTAGTCTATAGGTAAAATGCATGTGTAGTTTGTTGTTTGTTTTGTATGCAGATCAACCTTGGGAGGAGAGTTGCTAACAAGCGATCAAGTGTAAAGAAGGATCAATATCGAACATCCGGAACAAGGTATGTTGGTCTAACCATGTATTTGCTGAAAAGAAATGGGGATTAGGTCTGGGGATGAAGGTAAAAAGTAGGTTTATTTTGGTCATATCTACATGCATAATATAACCCTATTTTCTAGTCCATAGGGGGGATTTCCCACAACAACAGAATTGGCGATCGTACTGGGGAAGTCTCTAGGGTTCCTGGGAATATTGTTGGGTAGTTTTAAAAGACTGGTTTTCTTTCCTATTTTTTGAAGTTTCTGCAAAGTCTGAGCTAACAGAGAGTCTGGTCTTCCATACTAGCTATCTCTGTTATTTGCTTGACTGTGTTTTTTTTTCGAGACCCACAGAGGTACACACGGTCTGCACGCATGTACCCATGCCCTACTTTCTTACAGCCCACATGTAAACGCTAACTGAAGAAGTAGCAGTAGCGTGTAGATTCCAGAAAATTTTTGAGGCAGTCATCCTCTTCCCTGTCAGAATCAGTCATTCTCAGGGGGTTTCTGGACTTATTTCTAAGTCTTGTTTGTTTGCAGTCTCATCTCAAATTGTTTTTTTTTACAAATTTTTTCCTTACATTGGTTTCTTTTTCTCTTAAAGAGAGTGTCTAAGCCTTCAAGAGATCCTGGTTCTCAATATCAGTGGTCTCTTCCTGGTTTGTATTGTCCATTTTTAGTTGTTTCATAGTTTTAGAGATACACGCGGCCTGTATAAGGTCAGCACGCGTGTACACGCCCTCTGGCTCTACACATCTCGCGTGCATACGCTTGTTGTTGTATTGTCAGTAGTGTTCTTGTGAAGGATAGTTTTTGTTGAGGGTAAGGCAGCCATCCTTTCCCTTGACAAGAGTTATACCTCTCAGGTTTTTGAATCTCTATCCTAGCAGTCAGTAGATTAGGGTTGATCTTAGCCTTAGCTTTCTTTTTCGATTTAAAAGTTGTCATTAAAATTTTTTCTTTAGGGTTTTTAGACAAGTGTGAGAGTCCTTTTTTAAGTTGTTAGTGTGTGATTTCTTGAAGTGATTCTTTGTGATTTGCGATTAGGCCAGAATTTTTTTCTTGGTTTTTTACTTGTTGATATTTTTCCCTTTTGTTTTTTGAGCATTCAAATAAAAAAAAAAAATCTCTTTCATTTTCTTGTTTGGTTGAAAAGTGTGGTTTTGCATTAATAACTAGGGAAAAGTCTTTTCTTTCTTAAGTTCTTGATATTTTACTTAGATTGTAAGTAGCTCATAGTCGAGTGAAATCCTTCTTTAAGTTTGCTGATTCAAAAGATCTTAGAAAATATAAAAAAAAAAAATTGAAAAGTTGTTGAAAATTTGTGTTAAGTGAAATTTTTTTGTTTCCAGCTTTCTGTTCATTTTTTACTTTCATCTTTCAAACATCATTAGTTTCACTTTCATACCCCTTGACATAAGACAAGCCATAAAATTAATGCTAAATCTAAAATTTATTAGACTTTTATGTATGTAGGGTAAACCAACTAGTTGAGGATTAGGTTGGAGAGGAAACTCTTCAAGGCCATTAAAATCAAACATTGGAGTCTGAGTTAGGGAGTGTCCAAGTCTAGTATCATGAAATTTATCTGGGACCCCCCTCTAACACAGGGGATAAACACGAGGTCGCGTGTAGAAAGGTAGCGGAGATAACCCCTCCAAAGATGGACCGATCGTAAGTGAGAACACATATAGAGGGCTTGTTTTGGGATTCCGTTGATTGCATTTTCCACGGGGCTTCGTGGGTATCAAATCTATTCAAGGTCCTCAGTTGTCTTCCAGACCACTTGCTTTCAATACTCGTGATAGGTTTCGGGCTCGATACCCTCCTCATTGTGGTCTACCCATATTTCAACTGTACCCGCCTGGTGACTGTTCGCACGCTAGCAACCTAGTTGCCTATCCTTTTTAGGGACATACACAGGTGACTACGGGGATATACCGTGGTACCTAGGATAGACATCAATCCATTCTTTATAGAGTATACCTGGAGGGTGCTTCCATTTTCGAGTTTCACTTTCACCGGTAAGTTGCTCTAGTGTTGGTTGTTGTAACTGTTCTTCCAATTAATTTAGTGTTTTCCTGTCTTTTCTTCTAGGGAATTTTTTAGTGTGTGTTGTTTTTTAATGGTTAGACTACCCTAGTGTGTCTTTGATCTTCTCACACAGTGGAGGATCACGAGCTCCGCCAATCATGAAGGATTCTTGGCCTACCATCGGTTTCACTAGAGCCAACCCCGCCACCACTAAGGTGAAAGCTAGACCAACAAGGGTCTTTTGAAGCGATCGGGTCACACGAAGTTGTGCCCAACCAACATCCGGAGGAATCAACTGTCTTAGACTTTGAAGCGCAAGCTCTTGGTCCACCTGAAATCTCCATCAATGATCTTTCGACACCCACCATCGTATCGATTCATCCTTACGAGTGCCAGACAGTGTCGCACATAACAATGGAAACAAATGATGTTACTCCTTCTGGGAATTCTTCAATTCCCACTATGGTTTTCACCTCAGGAGAGTTTCCACCTCCTAACCCACCATCACCGGTCCAAGCGACCATGGTATTGGCCGCCTCTACCTCGCACAGTGGTCTGATCTCGTCTCTGGTAGTTGCCACAACCCCTTTCACACCAAGTGCAACAGGCCCTCCGTTCTCATACGAGATGCCTAGTTCAGGTACAAGTCCTGTACTTTCCTACTCCACTTCATAGACTTTAGGTCTGGGGGAAGGGAGCTCTAATGCTCCTCTGCAAGGACACATGGGGGGCACTCCTACTCTTTTTAATTCTTTCCCTTATGGGGGATGTCATATACCTCCTTCATCCCCTTCACTCGGTGGCTCGTATGAGCAATCCGTCGGGCCACCTACACACCATAGTTTTTTTGGAGCAGGGAGTCAAGGACCACCTTCGCATAATATGCTGGTAGGTTCAACACCATTTTCTTTGTTTGGTGCGTTTAATAAAAATGCCTTCTCGTCAGCTACTTTCCAAACTGGGGGAAACCCCGGTTTCGGACAACCTATTCCTATGTAGGGTACTATTCGTACACAAGGGGCACACCCAGGAACTTCTTTCGCATCAGGGCCTTGGAATTCTTGGTAGGGATCCATTCCCTCATCAAGAATGCCGATCTGGGGTAATTATTTTCACAATCAATGGAACCCCGGACAAAGCACTATGCCTATCCCCATGGGATCTACATGGGGCAATCCTTCCCAAAGTCCTTCGAATGTAATGCATGCTCAACCATCTATGTCATATTTTGGAAATCAGCCGATGATGTCTCCTCACATGAAAAATCCATAGGTTGGCCAAGGCCATGGTTTCTACCAGAACCCAAGCCGACAACCGAACGTTTCTTGGCAACCTAGTGCCAGTCAAACTCCAGGCCCCTTTTTCCCAGGTTATCACCAACAAACCAAACTACCCTTCCTGGCAACTTTGCATTTTCCATACTTGACAAGGTTGTTGAATGGCCCTATCTGTCACGATCTGCGTTGGCCTTCTATGTCGACGAAGTTGTCTTTAGACATCCTAAAGTTTGAAGCCAAGCCTAACGAAGATCCAGGAGATCATGTGACTACCTTCCATCTTTGGTGCTCATCTAACTCGTTGAAAGACAACTCCGTACAATTGTGATTTTTTCAACGTACTCTCATTGGGAGTGCTATGAAATGGTACATTGAGCTCGATCGCTCAAGATACTCTTCCTTCGGTGAACTAGCGATGGCTTTCCTAAACCATTTCCAGTTACCTGTGAGATATGACGTTGGCACCAAATTGTTGGCCAATTTCTCACAAACAAAAGTAGACCATATCTCTAATCACATCCAATAATGGAGATGTCGAAAGAGTTTAATTAAGGTACCAGTCCCACCAACATTCCTACTCAAGTGGTTCCTTAAGTCTTTGGTCCCACAGTTGTCCAAAGACGTTGCGACGTTGAGAGTATTTTATGAAGAAGACGCCATCATGAGAGATTTACAACTTGAGCTAATCTATTCTCATTCCGGTTTATTAAACGAGATCTTACCAGATGCACCACACTCAATACTTGATAAAACCATACAGAGAGTTGGACCACATGCTGATGGTATTGTTGGTTCAACAGAAACACAGCCCACTAAGCAATTGACGAAGCAGTTGCAGTAGTTGTATATACAACACACAATGACCATTGAAATACTGCTTTGGCTACTCCCCCTACCAAAATGTCGGATGTACACATAGTGCAATCGAATAATCCAAAGGCCACCCAACAACTTGAGGGAAAGAAAAAACAATGAAAGAAGGGTAAGGGGGATAAAAAACCTATCGATAATTCTGGCGGGGACAACACTGAGAAACAGAAGGCTAGGTATGCATGAAACTTATGCGTGGAAGACCACCCAACCCATCTATGTCCCCAGGTTGCAAAAGCACAAAATTTTGTGATGCAGCAACAGTCTGTTGTGTTAACCAATCCATTTCAACATGGGAAAATTCTAACACAAGTCTCTACAAGCACGAAAGGGGGCAGCCAAGGACCCTCTCTTCCTTCGAACAACCCTACATCCACGAACGTATATATGGTGAGGGGTGATGCTTTCATATCGACTAGAGCACATGACTATAGTAAACCAAGCACTTTTGAGACGGGTAAAGAAGCTACACTCCCATCTCTTCCTCTATAGATTGAGAAGACGTTGGGTGAAACAATGACACGCATCCCCAAAGGCACGTTCAAAAAAGCTTCTCACAACCCAAACGTAAGGGCCGCCCAGAACTATTCTATGGTGGAAGATTTATCAAAAACCCCTTGTGTGATGTCCTCTTTGGAGGTCCTTCAAAGCTACCCTTCCCAGAGGAAATCCTTGTTAACCACTTTAGGATCTATGGAGAGTTGTAATTTGGGTACAATCATGCTGGATACAACTGACCTAAAACCTCATCTGCCTTACCACGTAGTGTTTCAAATAGCAGTGGCTTATCCCACGAAAACTTTTACTTGAAATATCTTCTGCATGGTGGTTGATGAGGGAGCCTCGACATGCATTATGTCATTGGCATGTTGGAAGGCCGTTGGCCAACCTGTTTTGTCTCCGTCACCTACTCTCTTCACTGCTTTCGACGGTCATTCGTTCTGACCACATGGCATCATTCCCTCTTTCCCCATGCAGTTAGGAGGGAAGACTGTGTGTGTCAAGGTAGAGGTAGTCGATGCGCCCCTCGACTATAACCTCTTGTTAGGAAGGAGTTGGACTTATTCCATGCAAGCTGTGGTTGCTATAGTTTTTCGGGTCTTGTTGTTCCCACATGAGGGCCAGATAGTGACCATCGATCAATTGTCTTTCTCCAGACCTGACCCTTCATTGGGGGCATCCACGGTCCCGATGATTGATAATCCTCAACCAGGTGTAGTCAACGTAGGGGTTGGTTTGTGCCCATATTTGATGGGTACCTTCAATTACCCGTCCCCTCAAAGAAATATCAAGTTTATATGCAATCACCACAAGGTTGAGATTTTTCAAGTTTCGTCGTTCCGCACGACTTACTTCGACGATCCGTGGATACTTCCTTCCCCATCGGTCATGATGGATGGGACAGGGCACCCGGGCATGTCCATTCCCTTGTCCCCAGCTGAAGTAGCATACTCTTTACTCCATAAATCTTCAACCAACACTGATCCAATTCCTGCACAAGAGTTCGATCCACTTGTAGAGCCTATTTGGGCTCAGGGTTCTCTCACTGACACCGATTCATTAGACTTAGTCTTGCCCTCTGATGAAGCTATAATTGAAGCAATGACTAGTTCGGATAAACCCTAGGAAGATCTTCATCACAGATCATACTTCCTCCCAGAGTTAAGCAGAATCGAAGCCGAAGAATTCACCTTGACTATGACGGGAGATAGGTCTTGTCCTATTAATCCCTTAGCTACACACGAGGTTTATGTTGAGGGTAATATGGAAACTATTGCTGAAATGGTACCTATAAATATCTCCAGAACCCCTGGCATCATAGACAATGTTTTCATCGGAGCATACTGCTCCCCCGAGGAGATACCTAGCATTGACCCACAAAGTGTCGATCTTGAGCTAACTTTGTTGATTTTCAAGCTCTCTTTGAGATCTGAAAGCAACATCCAATGAGACTGCATTTATGATTTTCTATCTCGTCCGGATTAACTGAGAAAAGTAACCTCTACGGGTCTTCTTTTAAGCCCTTTTTAGACCCTCTAAACATGAAAAGATTTCTGAGCGATCTTGTGTCCTTTCACGCTCGTTAAACTGAAATTTGAAGTCATGTCTGTCCGACAATAGTTTACCCCTTTTTCGGTCCAGACAATCAATTGTATGAACAAGGGTATACTCTATGGAACTTTAGTTCTCTATAAGAGAACTCTCAGGTATCATTTTAACCCTTTTTCGGGCCTGAGGGACTAAATTTATGAAAAAGGAACCCCCACGGAGTCCATAGTTAAGCTCTTTTTAGACTCCCTAAAATTGAAAAGATCGTCGAGTGACCTTATTCTCTCACACTCGTTAAACTGGTCCAGAAGAACATTCCCGACGAAGTCCATAGTTAAGCTTTTTTCAAACTCCTTAAAAATGAAAAAATGGCCAAGTGATCTTGTCTTTCTCACACTCCTTAAAATGGTTTTGAATAGATGTCTTGTCGGTGCTAGTTTACCCCTTTTTCGAACTGACTAGACTATCTTCGAAAAAGGCACCCCAATGGAGTCTCCTTTCACATTTTTTTAGACTCTCTAAATATGAAAAACCACCGAGCTTACCTTCTCTGGGCTCGTTAAACTTACATCGAAGGATGTTACCATTGTGTGTTTTATTAATCACATTTGCATAACCGTGTCTTTGGCCTAATGTCAGCTCCATATTTCTCTCAACTGAACCATCTAAAGCATGCCTTATACGCAAGCCCTATAGCATTTTACCTCTGTGTATTGACACCTTTGGCCCCTGGAGGACTTTTCCCAAGAGTCCTTTTCTTGCATATGTCTCTTTTCCCTGAACATCCCTGTGTTTCGTGCACTTGGAACTAGTATGTTTGTGACACTCGATTCTCCTTTGTAACATAACATTCTTTTATTCTTTTTCCAAAATTATTGAAAAAGACAAAAAAATCAAATATACCCCAAAAAGAGGAAGGGAAAAGTATTTTCTTTATTTCCAACATAATGAGTCGCCCTTGGATAAAACACATCTGTCTGTTTGTTCATCAAACCCTGGGATTTAATATGACCTTAGGAATCTTTTCTTGCTACATAGAGTTGTGTCCTCCTCCGTTTGGTTATTCTTCCAAACATCGTAAACTTATGATTAATGCCATGCTGCCTAAGTCTCATCATTTGTCGTTTTTTTGTCCAAGGGAAGTTTTTACCAAGCCTAAGTCGGCCCCTCTGTAGTTTGTCTCTTGCCCTCATACCCGACCATATTGAACGTCCAATCAAGTCTTTGTTCGAAATCAATGAAGCCTTCAGTCTGATCATCAAGATTCTCTAGTCCATGACCGATGAGTCGTCGAAGACCTTAGGGTAGTGAATTTGTACACTCATATTACACTCCTAACCGAGTTTTGAAGATTTTGAAGTTGTTGCTCGAGCTCTGAAGACCTCATCTCCAGCCATCAGGCCTTATCAGCTTCTATGAAGATGGATACTCTACATGTATATCTTTTTGATTTCGAGATGTAGCTCCATTGTGTATTGTTTGAAGCTACACTTTATATAGTTTTATGACATCGATCTACAATGTATTTGATTGGTAGCCATGCATTTATTTTATCCTGAGCATGGGTATGCCCGCCTCGGTGAGACAATTGTTACTTTTGCAAACGACACCTCACGATTTCTGGTCCCTGGGCTCACTTGTTCGGCACATCAGTAAAGATTGGTAATGTATTTCGGCCATCATATGCTCTTTTGACCTCACACATTAGGGGGCATCTGCTATAACCCTAATTTTCACCATACATGCTTGCCTGGCATCAAGCCATCTCATATCCCTTCTTTGCCAAGCCACTACTGAACAACTCTTCTAAAAAAATCCATTTTTAAAAGTCCACGCTAGCTGACCCACTACAGCCCATGTCGATCTACAGTTTCCATGCTAGCTATCCCACTATAGCCCACGAGGACCTTCAGAAACATGAAAAAAGGAAAGTTGCTGACAGAACACACAACCTTGGGTGAGTTATCTGAATTTTCCGACCATGCATCGTCGAGGGTTTGTCCAAATACCTAGCTTCTTCTAGCCTATCAAAGAAGGGTTAGGGGTCCCATTTGGAAGAGGAGAATAAGAGTAAAGCAAATAAGTTGGAGGACATTTGAAGAGGAGCCCATGATCAGGATTCACAGAGCGGTGGCTGGTTTTGACATTGTAAGTTGATTCATTAAAGTTAATAATAAAGAAATTATTTTCCCATCCCACTATATGAGTTGTTCATAGTTTAGTAGATATATGTTTGAATCTCTAACCCATTAGTCTGTAGGTAAAATGCATGTGTAGTTTGTTTTTTGTTTTGTATGCAGGTCAGCCTTGGGAGGAGAGATGCTAACACGCGATCAAGCATAAAGAAGGATCAACATCGAACATCTGAAACAAGGTATGTTGGTCTAACCATGTATTTGCTGAAAAGAAATGGGGATTAGGTCTCGGGATGAAGGTAGAAAGTAGGTTTCTTTTGGTCATATCTGCATGCATAATATAACCCTATTTTCTAGTCCATAGGGGGGATTTCCCACCACAACACCTCCTTGCACTTTCTAACTTTTTATTTGCTTGTTCCTTGGACAACCCCGGTGTATTGTGCTGAGGGAGGGGGGTGGGCTTCTGCTGTAAAAACTTCCTGTTGACACGGGTGGATTTGTACGTCATCTTCATGCTTCTTTAATATCTTCACCGTCCCAATTTCTTTGTTCTTGAATTCATTTAGAAGTTGTTGGTATTCTTCTTTCTTGGGCCATTTGATCTGATCAAAGTCCTCTTCTGTTGCAAAGGGCATATCTTCTAGAGAATACTTTTGAAGAGTTTGTATCATCTCGTCTTGTTCTTTGTTATTATCGACGGGGTGAGTAATGTCTTGCACATGGTCCCCGATTATTGACACAATGAGGAGATGACCTATTGTTCCATTTTTCAAAGGAAATTGCAAGAATGTGAGGTCCATCTCAAGGGTTCCACCTAACATTGCAACAAACTTCATAGATAACAACATCCCCCACACATCCGAGACATCAACTACCATGATGTCAATGTGGACCATCTTCTCTAGATACTCCATCAGGAAAACTTCAACATTCTCAACCACCTCATGTGTGGGTATGGATTTAGATTCGAAGCCACACACATTTCTATAAGGCCATGTGACCTTAAAACCCACTTGTCGCATGACTTTGAGTGACATCATGTTGGCACCAACACCTGTATCTAACATGCAATTGTTGAGGTTCTTGCCGTTCATTGCCAATGTCATGAAGAAAGGAGGGTTCTCACCATATTGAACCCTGAAGAGATCAACTTGAAACATAATAGGGGGGTCCATGGGTTCATCGGATCCCAAAAATAAAGTATCAAAGCATTCCTTGATGGATGGGATCTTGATTTCTTCTCTCAGGGGGACGTTTACATGCATTTTAGATAATGCCCCTTCGAAGCCAAAGTTTAGGTCAACCTTACCAGCCTTGGATGTCTTGGGAAGAAGTATTTCCAGGGGTGGGGGACTTTCCTGATCAGCAGTAGGTTGTTTCAAATTCTTTCTTCTATACACCTGGAATTCTTGTTTCTTTAGCTTCTCTCATGATTCCTATTCTAGGTTGTTTATTACCGCCATCCTTGCTGATCTGGCTGCTTATTTTATGGCTACCTAATGTTCTGCATCGGTGATATTTATTTGAGGAAGATCTATGAAACAATCCATGTTGTTGACTTGTTCATGGCCACCATTGTAAGGACACTCATGCTCCCAATGTGCTTCGCTGCATTCTAGGCACCAAGGATTTTCATCAACAACGTTTGCAGTGGCCAAGGTATTTGGAACTTCATGCTCATTCTTTGGTTTATAAAATTGGCCTCCCTTCGGGAAATTCCCTTTGTATGGGACCCTGGGTGCTTGGGTCTGAGATATTTCCAATTTGACAATCCTGCTCATCATTTCCTCCTGATTTTTCATGATACCATACATGGAGGCTTGCAGCTTGGCGATACTGGTACATAGATCTAAAGTAGGCTCAACATTGTGAACTATTTTTGGTTTTGTGTCTATTCTCCCCTTTTGGTTAGCAAAAGGCTAAATCTTGGATGAAAGGAGGTTCCCCTCTATTTTAGTAGCGAGATCTTGGGATTCCTGAGTGGATTGGGGGTTTTTATCTCTGAGAAGATACCCTAGTTGGCCATTGAAAGATCTGGTGTAAACATGGATGAGGTAGTCATCTTTCGAATGATGGCTTGTGGGAATCCTTTGCAGCAAAGTCTCAAATCTAGTATGGAAATCCCAGATGGACTCATTTTCATATTTGGCAAGGTTATTCAGTCGCGTGAGGAACATATTAGGGTCTTCTTTGACACTCCATCTTTTGAGAAAGGCCTCTTCAAGTCTATCCATGGTTTTGATGCTTCCATCGGGAAGGCTTAGGTACCAACACCTTGAGGCATCATAAAGAGTAGCAGAGAACAACTTCATGACTAGATCTTCAGCATCATCACTAATGGGTTGAAGCTGAAAAAATGCCCAAAAGTTGCTCATGTGCTTTTCGACATTGATTGCATTAGTACCAGTAAATTTAGGAAACTACTTCTCATACTTGGGTGGCATTTGCCTAAGGTATCCTAGTATGGCTGACATGTCTAACTGTTTGAAAATAGTAGATGACCATTTTCTTTGATTGTTGGTTGGGTTCATTGTAGCGGTCTGAGAGCTAGACATGATTCTTAAAGGAAGGCTCTTCCCGAAAAGTGATTTGACAACATCAGAGTTCTTGGGAGGCTTCCTTCTGAAAGACAAAGGAGGATTATTGAACCTCTTTTTAGTTTGTGGAGTCATCAGATATTTTACTTGAAACTATCAAAGAAAAGGGAAAACACCCTAGTGGAGTCACAGGTAAGCTTGTCAGATAAGTCTCTTGAGGCAAGGCTTACCGAAAATATTTTTTGTTTGAGGAGAATTGCTTCAGTGCTCCCCGACAACGGTGCCAAAATGTTATCACACAGTTTGTATATGGGAGAGAGGCTAGCGTATAGTAGCTCAAACTGGCGAAATGAGAACCTTCCCCACCCAATGTCACCACAATAGGGAGGTTCTTTCTATTTAGGGAGGTTAGGCCCAGGGGAAACATCCACGGTGACCTATGGTTTTGAAGAGGAAAAGGTTCAAAAGAAGTAAGATAGTTCCCTCTTCACAGATCACCACCCAAAAGATAGTCTGACCAAAGGCCAATTCGAAGTAACCCCCAAAGAATATGTACCTACCTGGAACAAGTCAACAACAAGAAAGATATATGCCAGCTATATTCAATGAGGTTAGTACTTCATGTGTAAGTGACTATCTGATATTTAATGCAAGAAATTTGACAGTAAATATTGATGAAATCAATGTTTGCAAAATGGCAATGATAAATATATTATTTGTCAATAAATATTGGAGTGATATAGCATTCGATTTAACAAATCAATACTCAATCCAATAAATTCTCTTAACTACCATTCAATTTCTTATAAAATGAAACGTTGCTGCATCAAGATGAAATAACCAAGGGTGATGTCAGCATTCTAGGGTTAGTAGGTTCGGGTTAGTGTAGTTAGGGTTTCAGTTTTAAAAGAAGTTTGAGGGTGTTTGGATTTGATTTCACTTCAACGCTAGAGGCTGGAGATCAGTGCCTTAGGGTTAAAGGAGTCAATAAATGATGGATGCAAGAGTTGAAGGGAAAAATATTTCAAAGGATTGGAGGGAAAAGTTTTAAGGTGCTACTGGAGTAGGGCCTTGAAAGCAGAACCCTAGGGGAGAGAGGCTCACTCTAGTGTTGCAAAAGCAAGGCCTTGTGCTCTCTCCTCCTTCTTAGCAAATGGCTAGCCCAAAAATAAGAAAATAGACCAAGGCAAGAGGTTTTTCTAAGGGAGGTGTTGCTAGAGCAAGGCCTATCAGCAAACCCTAGAATAATATGGCCCTGGTGTAGTAAGCCTAGGCCAGGGACATCTCACTCTTATTGGATCAAAAGGGTATGAATAGCATAAGGAAGAAAGAAAAAGGAGTGTAGCTATGGCTAGGCTCTCTTTTTCCTCTTTAATGGCTTAAGGCTTCTCTATCAGGGAACGTGAGACAATGACCTACTTGTGTGTTTGTCTCGTAGGGCTTTGATTCAACAATATTTATAAATAGATGCAAGAAATCAAACTACAACAATTCAATCAAGAAGTTTTGCAGAAAAAAACTTACAAATCATGAATAAATAACCATGCAAACCCTAGTTGTAACACTTCCTTCAAGAGAACCACCATAAATGCCAAAACATGTCTTCCTTCAACAAGTGCACATCACTTATTTCAGCCAAAAACCCCAATAGGGTGCTAAAATCAGACCTCACTAATGAGTGAGTGATTCTTGATGTTAAAATGAGAGTGAAAACCCTCAATATATACTGTATCAATGACCTAATTTAATGTTTAGGTCATAAAAAGGATGTCAAGGCCAAAATACCAAAATAATATTGTTTTAGATTAAATTTTCATTTTAAAACCCTAATTGAGCAAAAAATGAGACGTCACCCTTTCTAAAGGAGGCGTTAGCCCCTTTTTAGGGAAAATGTAGCAATAAAGAGAAAAATGTTATCCCTCTTCAAGCTTCTCCATCATGCCACACATGCCAACTTCCCTGTCAAACTACCACATGCTCAAGATGACGTCATGAGCCCATAGGTGACATCCTGGGCCATCCATGGAAAACATTTCACTGGAAGTGGTTCAATCCCCTTAGGCCAGGTTCTGCCAAAGTGCCTCTGATGGAATGTCTATTATCGAACTAATCGATAGGTGCGGACACTAACAGATCTCCCTAGATCCACCTAGATCTAGAACAAAACAGGACAGGACATGACTCTTTCCCTAAGTTTTGACCATTGAATTAGCTAGTAGGGAGGAACAAGTAACATGGATTTGTATCGCTTCCTAGGGTCTCTATTGCTCCCGCTTCACTCCGGTGCTCTCGTGAGGTCAAGACCAAAACAACACAAACCAACCAAAGTGAAGATAGCAAAATATATTCAACTGTCAACTTATGTGTATGATCAAGGAAATACACAATAAAGTAAGAATGGATTTATGGGAAAAGGACATGTCGCTGTATCATATTAATCGAAAGTAGAAGATACAACCTGATTGCCTTGATGTTGCAAGCTTCCTTTCGGTGGCTCTTGGCTCCAACACACACACACTTGCTCGATCCTTGTATGAAAAAAATCAAATCCCTCTTGATAGACTTGCTAGAGTCTCCAAGCTCCTGTTCAAGCTAGGTCCTTCACACAATTCTTTCACCAATTCTCCAATGAATCTTGCTTAACCTTTTCCATGAGAATCCCATCAATATATAAGAAATGATGAGATGGTTACTTGGATAAGAATGATCCCACAATATTAGGGAAACCAATAAAAGGATAACCATTCGAATGCCAACCCATTCTTCTAGAAGATTCCCTTCTAGAACCATTGAGACTTCATATTTTTCCAAGCTTGAGAACAAGTTCGCACCCTAGCTATGTAGCATAGTGCGAGAAGTTTGCACCCTAGCTGAAGGCAGCCTACGAGAATGGGTCATTCTCGCACCCTAGGATATGAGCAACCTGCGAACTCTCTTCAAAAGTATGTTTTCTGGGAAAAGATGAATGTCACTTTTCTCAGGAGAAAGTTCTTATTAGGAGCCTGAGTACACCATCATCAATACATCATCAATATGACCAAAATCATGGGTAATAGAATGCCCCCCAAAGTATGAGGCCGGAATCACTAACAACCGAAATACTTTGTAAACTGCGTGTGTGTGTCAGAGACTAGGAGCGCACCTAATCGGAAACCTTCAAACATCCAAGCATCTGCAAAATATCATACTAGTTCTGAGGTAGGTATTCCCATACTCAGATCATAGACGAATGACATTATAGGCATAGGTCATGGCCACCAATCATACACTATGGATCCACGCCGTCAAAATATAGCATAGCCACCAGGAATACACTATGGATCTATGCGAGAAAATTCAAATTGAGACGACATAGCCACGAGACATACAAAGTGGATCTATGTGTCGCAGATTATACATATTCCATCACAACCTGGAGAAAGAGATGATATCCAGGGCCTTCAATCCCGTCGCCCAAAAGTATGAATCTAACCATGTGATTACATGTGTTGAAGTCGAACATAGCAGAAACCACTTGATTACCGGTCATTGATGAAACCGTTAACAAGCGCGAGGGAAATCACCATTAATGTCAATGACTCCCAAGGTACACTAGTACAATCCGTCGAATGTGAATGAATGATTTGAGGTTGAACATACGACAAAATCTTTCGATCAGAGGTCGAACATACGATGAAATATTTCGATCAGAGGTCGAACATACGACAAAATCTTTCGATTAGAGGTCAATGATGTAAATCCACTGTCGAAAACGAGGAAACCTGCCATTGAGGCATGCAAGTTCCAAGGTACCAAATAATTTCTAAGTCTTGTTTCCAGATAATGAGCTGAAGTCGACAGAACAAAACTCGTCACAGGAGGGCCTTGATGTATCCTCCATCAATGACACGAAATAAGTAACAGATTTTTAAGGTGAAACATAGTATGATATAAGTTGGACTATACACAGGGGCTGACACAGAGAGAATGGACAACTGCAGATGGCCGACTCAATATAGGTTTCAGATGAACTTCTCTAGAACATATGAATGACACGACTGATGATTTGGCAGCATTGACTCAGAGACGATGCAAGGTATGACCTTGTAGCAAATTGAATGAGAGACAAATAGATTTCCCAAATCGGCTTTGAATGATGAATAGGGGGGTATCATGTTCAAGAGTGACACTTACTGCCAATTAATATGAATATGAAAACACATCCCTTTCCCAAATCCCCCCCCACCATTTCTGGTGAGTACCTCTTTATTTTTACGCAAGCTTGAGGAGGATAACATATGCTTGTTGATATAAGCATATCCTTCGGATAAGTCCTTCGGAGTATGTTTAACGAACCCTAGGAAGGAGTGGTTCGATCCCATGACGGGTCTGTCAATGTTTGTTTAACGAGTCCAAAGATAGAAAACTCGAAGGTTTTTCATGATTATAGAGTCTAGAAAAACACTTAAAAGAGAACTCTCCCAATTCCTTTTTCGTAAAATAGTCTGATGAGACCGAAAAAGAGATAAATTATCGCCCAACAGAGGCTTTCTTCAAATACTTTATCGAGCGTGAAAATAACAAGGTCGCTCGGCTATCTTTTCATGTTTAGAGAGTCTGAAAAGAGATTAAAGGAGACTCCAGGGGGGTTCCTTTTTCGTATAACCTTGTTGAGCCCGAAAAAGTGATAAAAGTGTGCTCTATCGCGTTCTCATGTATTTTTGAGCGTGAGAACGGACAAAGACCAAGCTCAAGGTTTTGTACAAAAACCATAAAAAACAATAAAAACATGCGATGAAGAAGAAAAAATATCCGCATCCCTGTGCATGAACATCGAAGTCATTACACCTGCAAAATTTGTACTCAAAAGGGCATTAGGGATTAGGTTTTAATAAACAATTATAAAATCCAATAAAATGGTAAAAGTAAATATAATGGGGTAAAAACTCTTTTTACCATATCATTTTAACTTTACCACTATTTGAGCCCGAAAACCCTTCTTTTACCCTTGAAATTCGGTGTCAGATTGCGGGAGTTACGAGCATCCATTCGACAAACCTTTACCAACAGTGAGGTAGGCTCTTTGTCCTCTACTTTTTCATGGTTTAATTTTCCATTTTCATTGGCAAAAAACACCATTTTGAGTTTGTTTTGGGGGTTATTATTGCACTCAGCCATTCTTGCAGGTGAGCTACACGGGACTTGCAAGAATGGGTCATTCTTGTAGGTGAGCCAAAAGGTGCATGTGAGAACCTCGCACTGTGCCTAAAGGGCACCTGCGAGAATCGCAAAGTGTAAAAGTTTTTTAAAGTTTTTCTCAATGAAAATATACCAAGTGTTGAATAGAGTTACTAACTTTCTTCTTGCTCTTCTTATGCAGGTATTTGACCAGCACCATGGTTCTAGAATGGCGTGAAAGGGAGCACGAATAAGATAATGCCATTGTCATAAATCATTTGGCCACCATTTCCGCTTTACGAGACTGTGGTCTTCTGAAGTTCTTTCGTATCCTGGGCATGAGGGCCCAAGTCAGGTTATTGGAGTACCTTGTGCATATGTGGGATCCCGATCAACAAGTATTCCATGTAGGGGTCCACACATTGTCCTTGGATATTGAGGACATTTACTTCTTGACAAGATTGTCACGACGTGGGTACCTGTTGACGGGCGAAAATGACTGTCCGTCAACTGGAAGAGTGGAACCGGTCCGGGGTTGTCTAAATAACCCAAGTCGTTTGGTATGGACCACCCTGACGAGTTTAACGGCTCCGTTGGCCGCTCTAAGGTATCGTAAGGAAACCAAAGAGAAGGTTGATCTAAGTTAAATGATCTAAACTAAGGAAACTAGAAACTAATAAAAACTAACTAAAACAAACTAACTAATTAAATAAAAGAAATTAAACTAAAACTAACTATACTAATCTAACTACTAACTACCAACTATTCTATATCTACAAAATACTAACTATGATCATAATAACTCAAATCAACTACTTAATTACCAGCTATAATCACTCTCTATTTACAAATGTACATTATAGACAAATCGCAGATTTGATTGAAACCTGTAAAACTCATGTGTTTGCTGCCCAAAGACAGCCAAGAACCTATTTTTGTCTTTTTGTATTTTATAAAACAGAAAGGAAATTACTTGCAATTAAATAATCTAATCTAACTAAACTGCTAATTAATTAAAGCTATAAACACCTAACTAATTAACCTGGAAACGCTCCAAGTTTGTCCTGTGCAAGATGACTTCTAAGCTGATTGGAGGAGGGAAACTTACACTAGTTAGGCCTCTAAGCTGCTCGGAAACGATCAGCTAAA
>CBVK0103243387.1:0-10180 GCA_900067695.1 Picea abies
TCCACAATGGGGATTTAATCTAATAAAAAAATAATAATAAGAATGCTCTTCGTAGTTACATTATTTCAACACATGCGAGGTCCAACAATAGTACTCATACCAATATCTCATGACACTAACTAAGGAGGCTTGACCATTCCCTTAGCCATACTATCCAACTACCCAGGTACTAGCAAGTGATTTCTCCGAGTGTTTTTCTTGTTGTACTACAGCAACAAGACAACCAAAAGGTTTACTTGGTAAATATCGGGATCCTAGGGGGTCTCCTGATATACGCTAGGTACGTGGGAGATAAAATCCATAGCATTGTTTTCTAATGTGAAACCATTCAAAAGGGGCCTTTTGATATACTATAGGTACATGGAAGAACCAAATTGTTTGTGAGTTGTAGCGCTGACCAGTAATGACAGACCCTACATTTATAGACGTCATAACACACGTATACCTAAAATAAACTGTAAGTTTCTCTCAAATGTATGTGATACTCCTTTTATCCCACTTTATTCTATTTTTTGAATCACCCCAATTGGATCTTCTAGTCAAAAGATATGCAAATTTCCAAAAAACAAAAAATGCACCTTTTAAACCCTAATTTGGAGGTTGTTCTACTCGTCGATCTTTCTTCTGGTGTATATTTAAAATTTCAACCCTTATGGGTCTAAAATTTCGTTATGTAGTTCTCTGATATTTCCTCTCTGTAATTCCACATGTCTGATCAAAATTGGATGTGCCAAGTGGAAGTGATGGTAACTTCCCCACACCTTGTTGATTTTTGGCCTTTCCAAGAGAGTGTACTTGTAAAGCGTTCCAAGTACACAATATGTGATATCTTATTCTGAAACTTGCACCAAAAATACTATATATTTTTTATTGTCCAATGCAACTAGTTTCAATTAATTTGGGTACTCAATGAAGAAGATATCATTGTTTTACCTGGAACACATGTTTGAGACTGGTTAATAGGACTAGTTAGCTACCCTATCTTACATACGGTGTATCTCCAAAATTAGGATAAACCAGAAACTAAAATATTTACCAAAGATAAATTGATACTTCCTTTGAATACACTCCGAGTTTCACAGCTTGAATCATCACAGAAAAAAAATTATAGTGAAAATTCTGAGATGACTGAATTCAAGATGATTGGGAACCCGAATTCAAGATGATTGGGAACCCGATCTTCCACAAGATATATCTCTAAAAGTATAAAGCCCCAGAAGTTGATATTCTAACTAAAAGTACCTTGATCTTTCTAATAAATATCCCCCAAGGTGTTCCTTATGAAACATCCCAAAAAACATTTTATAGTGTAAATTCCAAGGTGTCTCGGATGTAGCAGCAAAACCCCAAGACCTTGAGCTCTGATACCAAATGTTAAGAACCAAATATCAAAATAGCATAAAAACTTCAGAATAAGTACTCAAAGCCTTTAAAAAGAGAGAAATTCATATAATAAGCCTCTTCGAGGGGGAAACCTCCGTATACATCATATGAATTCACAAATACCATATGATTCCAAATGAAAAGGTCTCCTTGGTATATATAGGAGACTAGGAGGTACAATTACAACTAATAGACCCAAACCGACATAAATAAAATAACAATACTAATATAATATGCCTCAATTGAGGGGCAATGTGCCACTATTTAGGGCTTAACACAACAAAAGGAAATGTTGAAGCAGAATCAAATGTCAAAAATGTTATGAAAGAGAAGGAAACAACTAAGAAATAAGAAATAAAAACAAGAAAAAGAAACATATACAAAAAGAATTAAAACAATTCAATTAAATCAATCTGGCTCAGCATAATGCTTCAGATGTAAGTCATTTGTTGTAAATGAAAACATTCGCTCTTCCATATCCTTAAGCAAATAAGAGTTGTTACCTATGACAGAAGTGATCTTATATGGACTTAGCCACAACTTTTAAAATTTGGAGTGCTTTCATTTATCAACATCAGCCACATCCCAAAGCAATACCTTATCATCAACTTTGAAAATGGAAGATTTAGTTTTCTTATCAAAATATTTTTTAACTGTTTGTTGCCTTTTCTTTAAATTTTCTAAAGCGTGTTTTATTTGTTCCTCTAGGGCAAGAAAAGCATTAATTCTTTGGGAAATATCATATGAATTTAATTCTTCAGCCTGTAATGCCAATCTAAGTGAGGTGATTTCCATTTCTACGGGAATGATGGCTTCTTGGTCATATAATAGCTAAAAAGGGGTATGGACAGTGCTAGACTTAGTGGTGGTTCCATCCGCCCAAAGAGCGTAAGTAAGTGATGTGTGCCATTGACAGGGCTTATCGTCTATTATTATCTTCAAAATTTTGATCAGGTTTTTATTAGTTGACTCGGCCTGCCCATTTCCCTGCAGATAATAGGTAGAAGAAGTGAAATGTTTCACACCAAATTTGTTAAGAAATTGAGTGAATTTAGAAGAAATAAATGCAAGGCCATTATCATAAACAATTTCAAGAGGAAGACCAAAACGAGAGAAAAAAAATTATTCTAAGAAAGATATTACATGTTCATCTTGTGCATGTTTAAGTGGTACAACTTCGATCCTTTAGTTAAGTAATATGTAGCCCTGAGTATAAAAATTTGTCCTCCAGAAGATGGAGGATTAATGGGACCAATGAAATGTAAACCCCATTTGGAAAATGGTTAATCGTGAAGAACAAGTTACAAAGGCATAGCAGAAAATTGTCTTCTACCAGTGAATTTTTTACATTTATCACAAGACCTTGCAAATTTAAAAGAATCTTGAAAAATAAAAGGCCGGTAATACCTTGTTCTTAGAATTTTGAAAGCAGTAGTATTTGCTGCAAAATGACCACTAATGTGTAAATTTGAATATGTTGATCCATGTATTTGTTTCAAAATTTTCTGGGATATCGTATCATCAATACACCATAATAGCAACCTATCAACAGATCTTCGAAATAATGAATTTCCCAAAATGAGATATTTAGAGGCTTCAAGAAACAACCTCCTTCATTGATGATATTCTAAATGATCGGGACATTTTTTATATTGTAAGTAATAAATTATGTCCTTGTACCAAGGATGTTCAAAAAATTTGAGATTTTGATTTTCAATAAAGAAGAGTGATGATAAAGCATTTTCATTTTCTTCAAAAGAATCACTTGGTTTAGGATGTTGAGCCAAGTGAAGTGTTAAGTCACATCCCTTAATAGTGTTTGAAGTAGTAATCGTTAGATCATGTTCTTAAATATTTGCAAGCCAATGTGCAAGCTTTCCTGAAAGATGAGTCTGTGAAAGAAAAAACTTGACAACAAGTAAAGGAGATTTTACCTGTGTGTGCTTGTCAAGAATGAAGTGGCGAAATTTTCCTATAGCCTTAACGATATCATAAGTATGTTTCTCAATACAAGAATACTTGATTTCATCATCGGATAAGATATTACTCATATGGGCTATAGATTGCTCATTATTTTAATCATCTTTTTGCAGGACAAAAAAAAATCTTCTTCTGTCAAGTTCGTGCAAATGATAAAATTCTTTATTAAAATCTGGTTTCGCCAAGACCGACGTTGAACTGATTTCCTTTTTAACTCCTATAAAAGCATTTTCGACATCTTCCATCCAAGAGAAAGATTGGTCCTGTTTCAACATGTTGTGAATAGGTTTAACCACCATAGCAAAATTAGGAACAAATCTTCTAACAAAACCTATTCTACCCATGAAAGATTGGATTTCTGTTTTAGATGTAGGTGCCAGAAGATTTAGGATTGTGGTAAATCTTTCAGTATTTATGTTGATTCCATAATTTGAGACTATATGACCAAGGAGTTTACCTTGAGTAAAGCAAAAAATAGACTTTTTAAGATTTAAAGACATCGAATTTTCTACATCGTAAAAAGACTTGCCTAAGATTATCAAAGTGATCTGATTGGTTTTTTGAATAAACAGTTAAATCATCGAGATATACTTGAATAATCTTACCAATGAGTGTTAATATTATGTACCTTGGGAGGTGTTCCCCATGTGTTTTTGAGCTTTTAAACACATGTGGGAAGTACTATGTACTTTGTGACTTATACTTTATCTCTAATTTCACTTTGACTTAGGAGATTTAAGTCCAAGGTGAAATTTGGTCATTTATGCCTAAAATGACTATTAACTCACTTTGTGGGTGAATTAGGAGACATAAAGTGAACTTAACCCAAAGTTGGTTTGAGAGTGAGATTCTTTTGGAGAGATCTCAACTTTTAATTAGACTTGAGATGGGATGATCTCAACCATCCATCAATTAGGTTTTCTTATGGAGGTTCAAGAGGGGCACAAAGGAGGAGTAAGAGCTCATTTACTCATTTGTTCACTTGGAGAGTTTGAGAGA
This sequence comes from Picea abies, assembly GCA_900067695.1. NCBI lineage: Eukaryota > Viridiplantae > Streptophyta > Pinopsida > Pinales > Pinaceae > Picea > Picea abies. The sequence goes on from CBVK0103243387.1 coordinate 4,363, forward strand.
GAGCATGAGCATGAGGTTTGAGGCATATTGTGAGGCTATCTTGGGCGCTCCCTTCCATGGAGATAGCCAGCATGCTTAGGACCTTGTTTATTTAGTGGGGAGATTCTTTCTTGGAGGAGGGCCCATCATCAGTGTTATCATTGAAATTTTGTCTGCAAAATGGTTACAAGAATTCAACATCGTCAAACAGTTATGAGGTCACCCATGGACCCAAATTACCACAAAAGCATTTCCAAAGGGTCAAAAACTATACAACTAGTGCAAAAATTAAAGGGCGCTATGAAGACACAGGGCACGCACGCACATGCGCAAAACAGAAACGCAAAATCCGCGCACATGTGCACGATGCGCGGCTATTGTCGCAAAAAGTCGCGCACTTGAGAAACGACGCATTTATGAGAGTGGTCAGCCTCCCACCCACTTCTAGTTCAGCTTTCAAGTTGATTTGACACTCAAATCTGGACTGGATTCGACTAGGTGGCTGGTTAAAGACCTACTAATGCCCTAATTATCCTCTTTACACACTACAAACTAGTTGGACAATACCTCAAAGGAATATTATAAAAAGGCCATGGATACACTTCATTTTTCAAGGAATTCATAGCAAAGTTATGCTGCCATTATTCTCTTGAGGAATCTTCTATCATTGCCAAGAGTATACTTGCATCATTGCATTGGGCAATCCATCTCACCCCTTGAGTGGATTAGCAAAGAATTATTTCACCATTTTCATTTTCATTTTCAAAGTTGTAAGAAGAGATTATTTGTGGGGGTCCAAGAGCCCTCCCTTGGAGGAAGAAGGGACTCATAGTCCTCTTGCTTCTCGGTGTTTTCTTTCACTAATATCAGCCTTATCATTGGTGGCATGGGTCTCATTGTTTATTTTGTCCTTATGTCCCTATGTTTATCAATTTAGTTGTTGTTTTATTTCTTAGTTGTTGTTTTATATTTCTTTCTCTAACCCTTTTCCTTGCAGATGTCCTTCTTAGCAAACCCAACTAAGCTTGCAAGCACCTCTATTTTTCTCACTAAGGTGACGAAAGAGGCGCAATAGATTGGCGACTCCACTGGGGAGAGGTATCAATTTCTTACCCCATTTGGGTTTTTCTATATTTTCTTTTGGTTTATTTAACTAGCAGGTGCATTAACCGGCCTAAGTCGACCTGCCAATCATCCAATTCCAAGGTGAATTGAGAGAATTCCATCCGGAATTTCCATTCATGGTCGTGTGTCACCTGTGCATGGGTTTTGTGGCCCACAAATGCGCATTGTGCATACATGCATCCAAGTCACAGTTTTGTTCTGCACACGTGCGCCCATTAACTATTTTCGGTCTGTGCACATGCGCTCTATGCGCCTCTGGCTCCACTGAGACCAGTGCACCTATGCAAAAAATTCACATTGTAAGGTTCTTGAGATTTGGGGAAGGCCCTTAGCCTTCTTAAAAGTGATTTTATGCATGTTTTAAGCTGTACCACACTTAGTCCCCTCTTCATATAAAGGGGTTAGTCAAAACACATAGGCACTTGGGGGGTTAAAATCATTATTTCCTCTTTTGCTTTCATTTTCGCCACATGGATGGCTTGTTTTGGCTAAAAATATAAGTTGGAAATTATCAGTAATCACATTTAACTTGCATTGGGACTAGAGTTGGATAATAGTCGCTTAGTATGCTCTTCTCTCGCGCCTCCAAGCAACCTTTAGAATCATAAAAAGATTGTGAAACAATTTCATATCACTTAAGAAGATTAAAACCTTTAGGAGAGGACAACAGCCCTTCTTGGGACTCCTCTTAGTTTATTTTTTCAAACACATCTTAAGATTGTAATGGGCCCATACATGCCCACATGTCACAAAGATAAGATAGTATTGAAATTTACTTTCTTAGCTTAAAACACTAGGGAAGTTTAAAGGTTTTGTAACGGGCCCATACATGTCCACATGCTCACAATCTAGGATAGTTTCAAAGCTTTTCTTAGATTACTTCATAAATAGGGAAATAAAGGAATAGTAACGGACCCACATGTCCACATGCTAGCTTCCTAGGGACTTTTGAATTATGCAAGGTTGTACCAAAGGCACTTAGTTAATTGGGTAATCAACACTTGTAAGGACCAAGCAAAGTCCACATGCAGCAAGGTGACACCTAATTCATTAAAAATTGGCACACTTTCACCCATTCACACACAAAAGTCACTTATCACTCACATAGCTTCTTCTTGAAACGTGGAGGTCAAAGTAAGTTTCCTCCAAAGAGATTCCAAAACACCCCACCCTTTTCTTGATGAAACTATCCACTCCCATTTAAATTCAACGAGGTTGTTTCACACCCCCAACCTCTCAAAACAACTACATCTAAAAAATTTCTCAAAACTCACTAAGTTTTCCTCCACAGGAGGTGCCAAAAGAAATTTTTTGGTCTAGGTAGGATTTCGGGGATAGGCATCCAAATAACTCCCCGTTATCTGGTTTTCACATTGTCAAAACCATAGAAGTTGTTAAATAGGAAATTGAAAATCCTCCAAGTCAAGTGTTCCTAACACCATAAGGCAGGGAGATACCCGTGAAGGGTTGAAGGCCGAGGTACGGTTGTTCTGTGCATCCCCCCTTGAGGCACCCACCTCTTGGACGAGATCCAGCCCGTGACCCATTTCTTAGGCCGAAAATCTAAATGTCGCACTTTGACCGAGGTACCTAGTGACTAAATTTTAGGACATCTACCCAGGTGGCAATTGTGGGCTGCAATTGCACCTTGATCAGATTTTGTGTGGCTATTGGGAAATATCGCCATCTCTTTCGAGATAGGCCCCCTTTACCCCTCATTATAACTGATTATGTCATCCTTCACTAGTGTCTCTTCCCGTGACTTCAGACCCCACTGTTGAGTACTATTGGAAGGTCCAGTGCTATTTGAGAAGAAGGACATTACGTCTTTTAGGACACGAGCATTTGTTTTCAAACCACTTTATGTATGATGCACTTCTGATTACATTTTGATTTGGATATATATATTGTGTAAAGTTCAAAATTTTCAACAAAGGCTCTTGTTTCTTTATTACTCTCTCCACCATTTGCACACATTCACTCCACTAGTTGGACATCATAGGGGACCCACAGAATCCTCGTCATTCCCAATGCTTGCTAAACCTCCCTCCTATCTTAGGGGGAGTGTCTAGTCTTGCCCACTCATCGGCACCATCGTCTCACACTCCAATGAGTGCCACTATCATAGGATCAACCTTGCTTGGTTCCACATTACTTGGGTCCACTTCCCAAGGTCCTTTGTCCAGTCGCTCTCCTTTACACGGAAGCGAGGGACCAACTTCCTCTCAAGGGGGAAGTACCAACCCACCTAGCCCCCGTCCAAGGTCAGGTTCACAGAACACTCCTACCATGGCAAGAGCTAATCCTCAACCAACACTCCTGATGCCATATTTGGCCTCTCTTAACATACCAGATCTAAGAAAACTCACCAATGATCCTATATTGCATGACCCCACATGGCCTGCAATGCCCACCAAGCTACCTTCAGAAATCCCAAATTTGAAGGAAAGACAGGAGATGACACTACCAACCATGTCATGACTTTTCACCTATGGTGCTCTTCCAACAACATTATGGATGATTCCATCAGACTGCGATTATTTCAATGCACACTCACTGGCCCATCATCCAAATGGTATGTAGATGAAAAATCAGGGTCCCATGCGACTTTCAAGTCCTTGGCCAAAGCATTTTTTACCTTCTTCCAATTACCAATCCGCCATGACAATGGTCTGGAACTACTCTCTAATTTCAAACAAACCTCAGCCACACATATCGTTGATCGCATTCATGAGTGGCATAGGTGATGTAGTTTGTGAAAAGTAGAAACCACCAAACAATAGTGTCTTGATTGGTTTCTTAGATCACTTGTCTCTCTCCTCAGTAAGGACGTAGCTTCCGCCTTCCCTCAATCAGAAGAAGAAGCCATCAGTAAGGCTCAACAATACAACCTCATCTATTCACAGTCAGGATACTTATACACTGTACTCTCTGATGTCCCAAAACCTATGTCGTTTGGCCAAGACAAACCTGGGATGTCTCACTCAGCAGAGGGACTAATTGGTAATACCACTCACCACGGTCCACAACCCCAACAACCACCAATGTATGGAACACCTCAATACCCGCCAGCATATGGGGGCACCTCTTATTACCCCCTGCCCTCTTATCAACAACCATACCCTGTTTCTATGCCTCTACCCATCAATGGGCCACTGTCGGTACCCCCCCATACAACCACCTATTCAAACAAGTTTCGGTACCCCCTCTATCTCAGCCTATAGTACTAGCGAAAGCGCCACGCCTTCCTATGTACCTTACGGATCATTACCCCCATAGAATATGTACTTTCCATTTCCTGGTCCCCCATAACCCATGGCTCCCCCACATCCTCATGCTAGGGTGAATTTTGTTCAACCCTCTCCCGTTCAGCAATATCAAAATTTCGAACAGCTGAATACGAAAAATCCGACCCACCCGTCGAATAATGCCAAAAATAAAGGAAGAAACAAGCACAACAACAACCCAGGTCAAGGCGAGAATCAACCCCAGTAGAACCAACCTACTGGAAGCAACCAGAACCAAGGGCATCAGAACCCCTAGGGGGGAAATAACAATAGGCATCAAGGGAGAAATAAAAATAATGTTAAAACCAACTTCCCTTGTGCCCTTTGCAGTGAATTTGGTCATTATACTCATCATTGCCCCCAAATCGCTGATTTCAAATGGCTGAAAGACTCAGGCAGTCTACCCCATCCTCCAGCACCGCCTACCCCTCAGCAGGCCCCACAAAAATACGTGCAACAACCCCCCTTTCTGTGCTACAGAATCCTATTCCACACCAAGGTGTGATAAACACCCAACAGGACATGCAGCCTCCCCCACCTCAGGTGGGACAGTACCTCAATCCAAACAATCCAGTAGATCGCACAATCCTCCTCACTAGTGAGGAAGAAATCCTTCTGCAAACACACAATCGTCAATATCATGCACCCGCTGAGTCTCCTCCCATTCCTCCTGAGATAATCCCCGCACCAACGGGACCCCCGTTGGTGATCCCTCACCCTAACACAGAACCACCTCTTTGCATCCCTTGCATCCCATTGCACAGGAATGTCCACAACCCACAGGCTAGGGAAGCTCATAATTACAGTTTGGTTGATGACTTAGCACAATCCTCGGCTGCCATGTCAATCTTAGAAGTCCTTCAGACTTGTCCCACTCGGTGAAAATCATTACTTTCCGCCTTGGGGGCAGTCAACCCCGTAGATACTCAACTCATTACATTTGATCTCAACAGCGGAGAACCTCACCTTCCCGCTTTGATCACTTTTCAAATCCCAGTGAAAATACGGAACATTACAGTTCATCGATGTATCATCGATGAAGGTGCATCTACATGCATTATCTCCAAATCTGTATGGCAGAAACTTGGTTCCCCTGAACTCATACCCTCTACCATTACCTTACGAGCTTATGAAAGATGACCATCATCCCCTGAAGGGCTCTTCCAAAATGTCCCCGTAGAACTCGAGGGCAAGACTAGGCTCATTGACATTGAAGCTATCGACGCCCCACTCGATTATAATATCATGTTTGGTCATAGCTACATGTACACTATGAAGGCAGTTGCCTCTTCCGTCTTTTGAACAATGATGTTTCCCCACAATAAGATCGTTACCATTGACCAAGTCTCACATTACGAGCCTAACCCGTCTTCAAACTGTTAATGTTTATGCCATTATTATAGTTCTTTGCATTTCATAAGATAAGA
>CBVK0103243389.1:0-10044 GCA_900067695.1 Picea abies
AGGGTCTATAGAAATTAACCAATACCAACAAAATTTGAAGTTCTATGATACTATTTAGCATAGACCAATAGAGAATCACTACCAACTTATCAAAATAAACTTGGATTCCTTCCTGGACAATTTCAAACCCAATGTAACCAATGGATGGCATTGCAAACAAACACTTGGAAAGGTTTACCTACAACAAAAAATTTATATCAGATCCATAGGAATTGAGCAGATTTGTCATTTCAAATATTTCNNATGCAAGAACTTTCTTAGAAACATGGTACCTAGACTTAAGCCTAATGCATGATATTTTAGGTTTGGATGCCTTGGTGGGCCTGGGATTCCATGGCTTAAGTTCGTTAGACACTTGACACTTGATAGAAGCATATTGCATCAGATTTTTTCTTGCATGAGGAATACAACCACATCCACTCTCATATTTCTCCATGGTAAGATGCATCAAGTCCACAAAGGTACGAGTCTATGATAGTTGGATATGATGTGGACTAATGATTAAATGTCTAACGAGATCTGTCTCGAGAATCCTTAAACATGGTTGGCTCATTAAACACAAGGTCCAATTAAATTCCAACACATGGAAATGCAACATCAACATGAATGAACTTGGAAGGACTAGTGGATATGATGTGGACTAATGATTAAATATCTAACGAGATCTGTCTCGGGAATCCTTATAGGATCCATGTCTTGTGTTCTAACACCTCCCATATAAGAAGAGCCATGTCTCGTGTTCTAACACCTCCCATACAAGAAGAGCTATGCATCTTTGATATGGATAGAGGAGAAAAGTATTGAGGGAGCGACCCAAGTCCAGTACTCCTGATAGAGCCAATGGAACCTCCCTCTAATATTATAATAAATGGGACATACAAAGATGAGTTTCTCTTTCATCCGACTCAATATCTTGCAATTGACACAATTGACAAATCCTCTCCAACGAGGAATGTGATGATTTACCCAATTGGGAGTTGGTGAGAGAAAACCCTAAACTTGCCAAGAGAAATCCTAAGGATATGCATCCAATGTCTTTGAGTATAGGAAAGTTTGACTATAAGTTCATCCTTCAGCTATATGAAGTGCTTGAAGTAGAAGGCCATCTTAGGGTCGAGTCCCTTAGGGGGTGTTCAATTGACCTAGATGTATTGTTTATGGATATCCTCTCTAATCACCTTGTTCAAGGAGATAGAATGTGACCAGTGGGATCCAAGGAGTATCTATAAGGGGGGAGACAATCAATAGGGATGCCAAAAAACTAAAATAACAAAGAGACCTTAGAGGACCAAATTGCCTCATCCTAGAGGGGATTGTAGAGGCAATCTCTTTTGATGAATAAAGATCCAATAAGGGGTATCTCTCCTTCCATGTTGAGGAACCTGTTGATTCTTCAAAATTTTGTATGGGAATACATATTCTCAAATGGCCATTATGGAAGGATAGGAATCACTTTGGGATGTTCTAGAATGGGTGATAGCAAAATTTGAAATCAATTTTCCATTGGAAACAAGACTACTTACTTTTCTCTTCATGTTTTGATTTATATCTTTCTTCAAAAACCAAACTTACAACAACAACTAGAATGTGTTTTGAAGTTGGGTCATGGAGGCGACACTTCAACAAAATTTGAGATTGAAGTTTACATGGAATTTTTGAATGATTTGTCATTGGATAAACATGCTAGAGTTGTAAAATCTCTAGATGTAAAACATAAAAACAAACTATCTCAGTGAAAGCCTATCCTATAAGTTGACTTGGCGTAAATAAATTTTCAAGATGTTCTTGGGCAACCTTAGAAGGGACCTAAATATAAGAGTAGTAAACATGAGTGGTGATAACAATTTGGTATAGATTTGGAACTTAGTTTCCAGTGATGAAGGTTTAGTGATTCACTTCTTAGATTCGAACCCCGGTTCTGATAATTCACATTCCCTAAAATAAGTTACTTTGTTGCACTTCCAACACTTAGTAATGATGATACAATTGAAATACATGTGGTGGTTGATGGGAGGTTACTTGGTTGCTCTAATATAATGTTTTGATAGACAATGCATCAAAAAAGGATTTATGAGTATCTGACATTGTATATGCATTATTTAGTGATTTCAAGGGTACAATATTTCCAGATAGCATCCCACTCTTGAGTTGCATAAAGTTGCATAAAGGGTACAATGTTGCATAAAGTTGCATAAGTTGCATGTTGCATAGTTGCATACAAAATTGTTGCAATATAGTTCTAAATTACGTCTTACAGTTGCATATAGTTGCATATAGTTGCAATATACAAATGTCGATGATAGCTCAATTGCGTCTTATATGCCATATTCTAACCCTCTTGTTCTAAATTTCCCTACCACTACATTTATCCTATTTAATAGACTATGGTGCTTGGGTGGGATATGGGTGTCATTCACAATTTTTTCACACCATGTATGGAACTTAGGTCTTGTCCATGGTCAGGGAAAGAACATAAGGTTTTTAGGTCCTATTTGCATATAGTTGCATATAGTTGCAAATAGTTGCATATAGTTGCAATATAGTTGCATAAGTTGCAATATAGTTGCATATAGTTGCATAAGATGCGATATAGTTGCATAAGATGCAATATAGTTGCATTTGACCACTCACCAATATTTGAGAATATAGTTGCAATATAGTTGCATTTGGAACCATTGGTACATTTTCATAATAAGTATAGGTCTCAAGGTGTGTACCATGACTAGAGAGGGAAAAAAGGGCCTTAGATCCTAAACATATTTTCTTTGCCTCATTGGCCATTAACAAGGCCTCAAACCACCACATCTATCCTATTTAATAGACTATGGTGCGTGGGTGGATTAAGATTCATCTGCTTAATGACCAAGATCAAGGCCTCCAATTTGGAATATGGGCAACATTGGTATGCTTTAAATAATAATAATGGCTATTAGGACACCATATGGGCACCATTCACAGGTTTTATGCATCATATTTGGCTCTCAAGGCCTCTAAGAAGGAACTTAGTTCCATTAGGAGGATATAGTTGCATTCATAAGTTGAATTAGGAGGATATAGGTCACACATTCATAAGTTGCATATAGTTTCATATAGTTGCATAAGTTGCATATACTAGTTGCATAGTTGCATAAGTTTCATTGTTGCATAAAGTTGCATGTTGCATAAAGTTGCGTAAAGTTGCATAAGTTGCATTGTTGCATAAAGTTGCATATTGCATAATGTTGCATAAAGTTGCATAAAGTTGTGTAAGTTGCATTTTTCATAAAGTTGCATGTTGCATAAAGTTGCGTAAAGTTGCATAAAGTTGCGTAAAGTTGCATAAGTTGCATTAATGTTGCATAAAGTTGCATAAGTTGCATTAATGTTGCATAAAGTTGCATGTTGCAAAAAGGTGCATAAAGTTGCATAAGTTCCATAAAGTTTCCCTAAATAAATCTTCTTGATCTTAATTTATTATAGATCGAGGTTGGACCAACCCCTAATATGTTTTTGCAAGAACTTAATGAGATAGGAAGGAATGAGAATGAAACTATTAGAGAGTTTAACACTAGATTTGAGAAGTTGCTTCAACGAATTCCTAGCAATATTTACCCTGAAAGAGATCATCTTATTTTCCTTTATACCAAGGCCTTCCCATGACATTGGTATGCTTTAAATAATAATAATAATAATAATGGCTATTTGGACACCATATGGGCACCATTCACAGGTTTTATGCATCATAGTTGGCTCTCAAGGCCTCTAATAAGGAACTTAGAGCCATTAGGAGGATATAGTTTCATTCATAAGTTGCATTAGGAGGATATAGGTCACACATTCATAAGTTGCATATAGTTGCATAAGTCACATATACTAGTTGCATAAGTTGCATATTATAGTTATTTCTGCCACTCCAGTTAGAAAACCCATAAAGGGAATAGGATCCAAAGAAATATAATGGAGAATATAGTATTTGCAAGATATGTGTGTGAGTGTGCATGAACACCCATCGCACTATGGTCTAGAGGCAATTCGAAGCAGTTGCCATAATGTGGATTCTTATGACTTCAAGGCTATTAAAGGAAGTTTTTGAAAATTTTTGGAAATAATGTTTCTCCCTTAACTTCACTTCAAAAAAATAATTCCTTTTTCTATAGTGTAGTCATTGAACATTCCTTCTCGGCTTTAAAGCATTCATTGTCTCGGATGGGGACCCTACCTTCACAAGCAAATTTTGGAAAGATTTGTTTAGACTACATCATATCCAAATAAAAATGAACATTGCATATCACCCCCAAATAGATGGTCAAACCAAAGTGGTCAACAAGTTCTTAGAAACGTATTTGTGATGATTTTCCTTTGAAAAACCATACCAATACGAATAATGGAAGGATTCAAAGAATTTTATTTCTTGAAGAACTCTTACCATGATATTTTTGAGCTTCATGTCTTGAGGCAGGGATGGTTTTCTAATTAGATTAATGATCATCCACGAATTTCCAAGAATGCTTATGTCTTTAATGCCTTGGTTTTGGGCTAGACCCAAGCCTTTGAAAATAGTATAGGCCTCAACTTGGTTATTAGTTGCCTCTCCAATACAAAATGGGAGATGGGTGTCATTAGGGGAGGAAAATAAGGTCCTTGGCCCCTAAATGAATCTTATATATCTTATTGTACATGAAATATTCCTCAAACCACCACAAAACCCTCCATAAAGTACATTTTTCCTTAAGTGGGATATGGTTACCATTTTAGAGGTTTTGCAACAAGATATGGGTCTTGGGCCATTGGCCCAAAAATAAGCTTCTAGGGCCCTTTTCCTTAAACTAGGTCTCAAGCCACCACACAAACATGGATTTTTGGCCTCTTGGTTGGATATGGTAATTATTGAGATATTTTTCATACCATGCATGGATCTCAAGGCCTCAACCATAGTCGATAAAGGAAAAAAAGGAATATAGAATATAAATTAATATTTTAGGGTTCATAATCCATTAATGACACCTTGAACCACCACACAAACCCTCATATGGAATATTTGTACTCCAAATGAGATATAAGCACCATTTGAAAGTTTTAGACACAAGAGATGGGTCTTATGACTATGACCATGATCATGGAAGAAAATAAATGGTATTATGGCCTAAATAAAACATTTAAGACTCATGATCCATGAATGGGTCCTTGAATCACTACACATTCCCATGAAAAGGGATATTGGCCTCCATTTGGGATACGGGTGCCATTAGGATATTTTTGTGTAGCAAGGATGCATCTTGGGGTCTTAACCATGGTAAGGGGAGGAAATAAATGGAATCAAGTATTGTATAAATATTTTAAGGATATGATCCATGAACAAGGCTTTAAAGTTCCATGTAAACCCTATAAAAGAGATCTTTGATCTTTGAGTGGGATATGGTAACCTATAGGAGGTTTTGCATACCAGGAATGGATCTTAGGGTCTTGACCATGGTAAAAGGTAGAAAAAATGGACATGTGACCTAAACGAAGCTTCTTGGGCTCATGAGACAAAAGGAGGTCCTAAATAAATACACATGCCCTTGAGAGGGGATATTTATAAGCCACCATTTGAGATACATACACCATTAGGAGACTGTATTCATAGGTGATGAGTCTTGATTCCTTAACCATAGCCACATGGAAACCATTAGAAGGGTTTGATTATTGAATTATCAAGTTGAGTTGATGTCGCAGAATCTTCAATTCACCCACCACAAATTTCATCCACTGACCCCACATAATTAGCACTAGTGAATGGGGCCAACATTGAAATTTCTTCAATATGTGTCTGTATGCATCAAAATTTGACATGGTTAGACTATAAACATGCCTTGACGGTATGGGATGGTTTCAAGACTTAAGGATGCATGATGTCCCCACATAATCTTTGAGATCGTCCACATTTGCATCAATGTTCATCATGCTCCACCTCTCATTGTCATAATTCGTCATTCCCTTCTATAGAATCATTGTCGGAACTATCTTAATTTTGACATGGAACTTCAAATACAACCATCACAAATTTCTTCCACCGACCCCTCACAGTGAGCAGTGAATGGGGCCAATGTTGAAATGTTTTCAATCTATGCCCGTATGCATCAAAATTTGACATGGTTAGACTAGATAGTTTCCTTGAAGGTATGGGAGGGTTTCGATACTTAAGGATGTTTGATGTCCCCACACAATATTTGAGATCATCCATGTTTTCATCAACGTTCAATATAATGGATGTCTCATTTTCATCATTCTTCATTGCCATCTATAGAATTTTTTTTGGAACTCTCTTGAAATGTCATGGCACATCCAATAAACCCATCATAAATGTCATCTTGCACTGACCCCTCATAGTGAGCAGTGATTCGTGAATGAAGCCAACGTTGAAGTTTCTTCAAACTGTGCATGTATGCGTCGAAATGTCATTGTTTCCATTTGTAGAATCTTTGTTGGAACTCTATTTAAATGTAATGGAACTTCCAATTCACCCACCACAAATGGCATGCACTAACCCCACATAGTGAGTAGTGAATGGGGCCAATGTTGGTCCCATTCACAGGTCCATGTTGTCGGTGTCTATTCCTCGTGCAATTTTCATTCCTCCTTCATCGTTCCTCGTTCCTCTTTCCTTGACCATGGTGTAGTCCCCAAGATCCATTATTTTTGTAAAAAATTACATACTAATGGCATAAAATTATCGACGAACGTTTTTCGTCGATAGTATAGCAAATTCGTCGCAAGATTATTTAGATTCGTCTCTCTTGTGACGATATCAAATGATGCTTGGATTCATTTCATATTTGGTTTATCAACTTGAAATATCAATTTGATACTTTTCAATACACTTGTTGGACCTTCAGTCAAATACAAATATGAAACTTGATGGAAGAAAGTGGGTGTCTCACTCAAATTTGAGTCCAGAAACCCTCCCATATCATTAAGGCATGCCAATAGTCTATCCATGACAAATTTCAGTGCTTCCAGAAACTGTTTGAAAAAATTTCAACGTTGGCCCCATTCTAAGGTCCATGTTGCCGATGTCTAGTCCTTGTGCAATTTTCGTTCCTCCTTCATCGTTCCTCGTTCCTCTTTCCTTGAACATGGTGTAGTCCCCAATATCCATTATTTTTTTTTAAAATTACATACTAATGGCATAAAATTATCGACGAATTTTTTTCATCGATAGTATAGCAAATTCATCGCAAGATTATTTACATTCGTCTCTCTTGCGACGATATCAAATGATGCTTGGATTCATTTCATATTTTGTTTATCAACTTGAAGTCTCAATTTGATACTTTGCAGTACACTTGCTGGACCTTCAATCAAATACAAGTATGAAACTTGGAATCATTAACATATCTACTAGAACATATGAAAAATAGGGTTTATGTTTTCCATGATGAATTGATGATGGAAGAAAGTGGGTGTGTCTCTCAAATTTGAGTCCAAAAACCCTCCCATCTCGTTAAGGCATGCCAAAAGTCTATCCATGACAAATTTCAATGCTTCCAGAAATTGTTTGAAAAAATTTCAACGTTGGCCCCATTCGCAGGTCCATGTTGTCGGTGTCTAGTCCTCGTGCAATTTTTGTTCCTCCTTCATCGTTCCTCATTCATATTTCCTTGACCATGGTGTAGTCCCCAAGATCCATTATTTTTGTAAAATATTACATACTAATGGCATAAAATTATCGACGAACGTTTTTCGTCGATAGTATAGCAAATTCGTCGCAAGATTATTTACATTCGTCTCTCTTGCGACGATATCAAATGATGCTTGGATTCATTTCATATTTGGTTTATCAACTTGAAATATCAATTTGATACTTTGCAATATACTTGTTGGACCTTCAGTCAAATACAAATATGAAACTTGGAATCATTAACATATCTACTAGAACATATGAAAAATAGGATTTATGGTTTCCATGATGAATTGATGATGGAAGAAAGTGGGTGTGTCACTAAAATTTGAGTCCAGAAACCCTCCCATATCATTAAGGCATGCCAATAGTCTATCCATGACAAATTTCAGTGCTTCCAGAAACTGTTTGAAAAAATTTCAACGTTGGCCCCATTCACAGGTCCATGTTGTCGGTGTCTAGTCCTCGTGCAATTTTCATTCCTCCTTCATCGTTCCTCGTTCCTCTTTCCTTGACCATGGTGTAGTCCCCAAGATCCATTATTTTTGTTAAAAATTACATACTAATGGCATAAAATTATCGACGAACTTGTTTCGTCGATAGTATAGCAAATTCGTCGCAAGATTATTTACATTCGTCTCTCTTGTGACGATATCAAATGATGCTTGGATTCATTTCATATTTTGTTTATCAACTTGAAATATCAATTTGATACTTTGCAGTACAATTGTTGGACCTTCAGTCAAATACAAATATGAAACTTGGAATCATTAAGATATCTATTAGAACATATGAAAAATAGGGTTTATGGTTTCCATGATGAATTGATGATGGAATAAAGTGGGTGTGTCTCTCAAATTTGAGTCTAGAAACCCTCCCATATCATTAAGGCATGCCAATAGTCTATCCATGACAAATTTCAGTGCTTCCATAAATTGTTTGAAAAAATTTCAACATTGGCCCCATTCGCAGGTCCATGTTGCCAGTGTCTAGTCCTCATGCAATTTCCATTGCTCCTCCATCGTTCCTCATTACTCTTTCCTTGAACATGGTGTAGTCCCCAAGATCCATTATTTTTGTAAAAAATTACATACTAATGGCATAAAATTATCGACGAATTTTTTCGTCAATAGTATAGCAAATTCATCACAAGATTATTTACATTTGTCTCTCTTGCGACGATATCAGATGATGCTTGGATTCATTTCATATTTGGTTTATCTACATGAAATCTAAATTTTATACTTTGTAGTACACTTGCTTGACCTTCAGTCAAATACAAATATGAAACTTGGAATCATTAACATATCTACTCAAACATATGAAAAATAGGGTTTATGGTTTCCATGATGAATTGATGATGGAAGAAAGTGGGTGTGTCACTCAAATTTGAGTCCATAAACCCTCCCATATCGCTAAGGCATGCCAATAGTCTATCCATGACAAATTTCAGTGCTTCCAGAAACTGTTTGAAATTTTTTTAACATTGGCCCCATTCGCAGGTCCATGTTGTTGGTGTCTAGTCCTCGTGCAATTTTCGTTCCTCCTTCATTTTTCCTCGTTCCTCTTTCCTTGACCATGGTGTAGTCCCAAATATTCATTATTTTTGTACAAAATTTCATACTAATGGCATAAAATTATCGACGAACTTTTTTCGTCGATAGTATAGCAAATTCGTCGCAAGATTATTTACATCCGTCTCTCTTGTGATGATGTCAAATGACGTTTGGATTCATTTCATATTTGGTTTATCAACTTGAAATATCAATTTTATACTTTGCAGTACACTTGCTCGACCTTCAGTCAAATACAAATATGAAACTTGGAATCATTAACATATCTACTAGAGCATATGAAAAATAGGGTTTATGGTTTCCATGATTAATTGATGATGGAAGAAAGTGGGTGTGTCACTCAAATTTGAGTCCATAAAGAAAGTGGGTGTGTCACTCAAATTTGAGTCCATAAACCCTCCCATATCGTTAAGGCATGCCAATAGTATATCCATGACAAATTTCAATGCATACATAAGTCTTTTGTCTTTTTTCAACGACTATGTAACGAATCACAATTCTAAGAAGATTCAAATAGGTAACAATATTGATGAAATCTTATACGATCATGATGGTATAAAAATGAAAGAGCTTCTCTTGGTTTCAAGAATAATTTATCCTCTACTGAACAAGGCCAACCACATGAAGGTGGAAGCTCACATGGCCCCTCCCCTTCCCCTCACATCACTCTCAATTGATCCCCAAAACCCAATCTATAAAATATAAAATAATTTAAAGCAACGTCCTATTAAGATTCATGCATAGAAACTACAAAAACAAAAATTAATGAAGGTACATGAAATTATGTGTTTCTAAATGATATTTTTAGTCTACCACGTACTTTACTATATT
>CBVK0103243450.1:0-11805 GCA_900067695.1 Picea abies
AATCTATCAATTTCTTCGTAAACAGGAGGACCTAATTGTTGAGAACCAGGCCTCTATATTCTCATCTATTAGTAGAATCCATGTTCAGGAAGATAATCATAATGTAGGGTTTGTTTTTATCATGGAATCTCTATTACAAGATAAGATGAAAATCAATTCTTTAAAGGAAGAGTGCATATGTTGCACTAGAAAATCTCAAATTTGTCAAAGAGATTTCAATATGTTGCTTTCAATGCCAAGATGTATGTCGGTTAAATGCCTAAGGAAAACAGAGAAAAAAAATGTGTTCATCAAATTCCTCTAGATTTGGACATGGTTGGGGAGGCCCGAGACTCTTATCCCTATCCAATGGAGAAAGAGGAAGCTCGTAATATGCATGTTTTTCATTAATTTTAGGTCTTTCTGTACTAAAAATTCTATATAGTATTAAGTGTCATCTATAGGATTTGTACTAATAAAAGTTCACAATCCTCTACAAAGGATAGAATTGCATTTTTTGTTGACAAGCATCAATGTTTTTAACAAACTATGAATCATAGACTATGGGACAAACCATTTTTTCGTATTCTTACATTGACCAATACAAATATAACAAATTTTGATTCATTATTTAATGAGCACTCAAACTATTCTCACAAATCCTATTGAGGTTCCTTGTCATCCTTGTCATTATTCTTGAGGTGAATAGTATTTTTTTTGGAACATTTTTTCCACCAATACCATTTTTTATTACACCCAACGTAAAATCCCTTAGCTCGTATCTCTTCCATTTCCTTTATCATGATTATGGTGTGCTTATGCATTATTGTGTTATTTAGAACATATCTATCATTACCTCAGGCCATGGATCCTATGAGTTTCTTATTGACTTGTTGTCTATACAAACCAACAAGAATATTTTGAAGCTCAAAAGGGTCACAACTTGGAGCCCAAAAGGATCATCCAACAATCTCTTTCCATATGCCAAACCCTCTATGCCAATCATATCAAATAAATATTTTTATCCCTGCAAACCCATAATGGATTTCACACTTTTTAATATCATAAATTCAAATATCTTCCCACAAACCCAACACCATAATATAAATTTTATTTCATATCTTTCTTAGGTTCATATCTCTTATAGGATTTCTCTCTTTATGTTTCCAAAAATACACGTGGCAGGCTCAGAAATTGTCATGTCATTATGATGATGTCAACATGGTTGGCTCATTAAACACAAGGTCCAATTAAATTCCACCACATGGAAATGCAACATCAAAATGAATGAAATTGGAAGGACTAGTGGTGGCTCTAGAGTGTGCGACATGGGACCACTACACATTTTGCAAGCTAAGTTAGAAGACACCCTTATCAAAAAAATTCCAAGTATTTTGGAGAATTGGACTCAAACAAGATTTCACTAGGCTCTAATAATACTTCAGATCCATATGAATTGAGCAGATTTGTCATTTCAAATATCTCCAATGCAAGAAATTTCTTAGAAAAATGGTACCTAGACTTAAGCCTAACGCATAATATTTTAGGTTCGGATGCCTTGGTGGGCCTGGGGTTCCATGGCTTAAGTTTGTTAGATACTTGACACTTGCTAGAAGCATATTGCATTAGATTTTTGCGCGCATGAGGAATAGGGAAACCAAGAGAATTTAAGGATACGATGAGCTGTTATGAGAGAGAGTCCAAGATCTCAAAATCCCAATATAATGACACATGGAATAATCATGTGCGTACAAGGGGATTAAAGAAAATAAGATTGAGAGAACACCAAGTGACCACATTAATACAACCACATCCACTCTCATGTTTCTCCATGGTAGGATGCATCAAGTTCACAAAGGTACGAGTCTATGATATTTGGATATGAAGTGGACTAATGATTAAATGTCATGTGGCAGTGGGGCCCACCACTAAAATAATTATACATTGTAGTATTATTTAATTTTTTTTTGATTCATATTGAGGTAAATAATAATTAGAGGGTTGAGTCTCCTCAAAGGTGAATAAAATATACAATTCTTTTAAGCACAGATTGGAGGGCCCTAGATCCTCCGCATGACTGTAATATTTCAGACAAGATATGCTATGAGGAAACTTTTCTCTAAGTTTTGCCTCTTTTTGGTTGGAAGAAATACGAGAGGTGTGGCTATGGAAATATAGTTAGGACATGATTTATATTCTGATTTTAGTTTTGAAATATTGAATATAATGTTTTTTTCATGGAAAAAAATTAGTGTGGATATGCCTCAAAATTTTAAACTAGATAGAAAATATTATATTTTCCTGAGGCTTGCTGATAAGAAACATATTCTTGAACTCATGGATATATTGTACATATTGCTAATAGCTTGGAAAATAAAAACATTATTGGTTTCTTACATCTTGTCTGGTGATCTAATTATAAACAAATAAGGATTTAGTGATGTTATATTTGTACGGAAATTAACAACCACGTCCATCAGAAAGCACCACCGAATGTATTGGATTTGGGGTTCGTCTATAGCAATGCAAGGAGAATATGGTGATGTCACATGTTTTGAGACAGCGAATTCCTGCCAAAAGTCCCATGTGCCACTATGTCAATGACTTCAAATAAGTCAGTTGATAGAAGCATATGTTCAATGGTTTTCCAAAGTATATTATCATTCTTCACCAACTTAATGGGAAAGGTAATATACATGTTTGTAAACATTAATTTTGAAAATTTGCATCGATGGAAATAATCCTCTTATGAAATCGAATAGAAAATAATACAGAAAGATAATCCACTATGGGAGACATGGTAGAAGGTTATTTACATCTTTTCGAGATTTTATTTTATGTCCTCAAAAAATGTTTGGCAACTTGCTTCAAGCTATTGGGATCAAAATATACGTAGACACCAACATGGGCATTATTTTCTAAGATAGATGATGGCTTCAAATAATGAAAAAGAAGTTAATTTCAGCATGAAGGACCTAATATAAATGCGTCTAATAATATTGTACAAATAGTTGGTTCAAGGGACCCAATAGGGAAACCTACAACAAAAATGTATGAAAGAAGAGATGAAACTAGATTAACTGCTTAGTATGACGGGCAGTTGTGGATGACGAGGAGTTGAACTTGATGAGAGGAGAACCTAGGTGGCAATGATTTGTTACAACAAATTATGAACTTCTAATGCTAAGAAGTGATAGGGTTATTAGTGATCTAGAACGAGACGATGACCTAATGACTTTGGCATTACTTATGATCAACATGGATAAGTAAGGCTTGGTGTAGTGATTCATAATGATGTATCTAACTTTGACATTGAAGTGAGGGTGATTAGGAGATTAGTATTTATAGTTCTAAGAAAGATAAATATGATCAGTCAAGGAGCACTCATTAAATGTTGGAAAAAAAACTAACGACGACTGGTAGATGAGAATAAGGACCTCCTAACATGATGGAGTAAAGATTCTTCACAAGATCAAAATAAATTATGGGTTTGGACAAAGAATCTCTGAAGATCAAGAAATTGTCAAAGATCTTGTCAAAATAAGGGATATGGGGCATGGTTGTGTTGATTGAGGGGTTCTCTTTTCTATCTCCTTTTAGTAGTGATAATAATAATAATCTATTTTTAAGGTCACATCCAAGACATACACCAAATTGGTGTATGAGACCCCGTCCACCCAGCGATTTTACTGGTAAAATCTATGGAGGTATAGATACCCTACTGTCCCCCTCTAGATTTGAACATATGACCCCTTAGAAGAAAACTACAGCTTCTGGTCTACCAAGGGGATTTACTAAGGTAGAATTTGTTCTACCTGTGGTATCAAAGGTAGAATCTGGTCTACCAAGGGGAATACTACAACTTCTGAGGATACAAATGACAAATTATATGAATTTGTTATTTGTATCCTTAGAAGTTCATTGTGACAAATTATATTAATTTTTCACTCACCTTAATAAACAATCCGATCACATCAAGTTCACTATGGAGGTTGAAAATAATGGTAGTCTTCCTTTTCTAGATGTCAAAGTCACAAAAATACCTGATGGATCCTTATCCCATCAAGTTTATAGGAAGAAAACTCACATTGAACAATACCTTCATGCCGATTCTCATCATCACCCTTCCCAAAAACTAGGTGTTCTAAACACCTTAGCCACTAGAGCCTTCAAAATTTTTGATGATGAACACCTAGAGGAAGAGAAAAATCACCTCCTCAATGTTTTTAAAGATAATGGCTATAAAAAACATCAGGTAATGAAATCCTTTCAAAATGCCACTAAAACACATAGGAATAAAGAACAAACAAATAATGATGTGTCTAAGGTTTACTTACCCTACATACAAGGGACAACAGACAAGCTTGCTAGGATTTTAAAGAAGAAAAACACTGGGGCAGCTTTCAAACCTTTAAACACTATTAGTAATTGCCTTAGGTCAGTCAAAGACTTTGTTGATCCCATTGAACAAATACATAGGAGAAACAAGTCGTTCCTTTAGAATTAGGATTCAAGAACATGCCACTGACATCAAACACAATCACACTCATCCCTCATCTCTCGCAGAACATTCAGACAAAACTAAACATCACATTTGTATTGAAGAGGCCAAAATTATTTCCAAGATAGATCACTATCACAATAGAAAATTCAGAGAAGCAATCGAAATTGAAAAACAACCTAACAATCTAAACAGAAATGATGGATGGAAAAATAGTCAAAATTGGATCCCTACCCTAGCCAATATGAATAATTATAGATTAATTTTCCAGTCGGATCTTATTAAATAAAAATTAATAAACAAACAAATAAATAATTATTAAACAAACAAATAAATAATTATTAAACAAACAAATATAATTTCTTAAGTTTTATAATTCTTGATTTCATTTTTAATAAGTCGGCTCCTTATAACAACTTTTCAAGTATTTATACACATGTTATATACTTTTTCCTTCATTTCTCACAAACGTTTTCCTGATGATGGACCATTTGGTCTGAAACGTCGAAAATAAAAAAGCCTATGCGATAAATCCGAAAGAACTTTCTGATTGATACAAATGACAATGGAAATGACACTATTGGATCTCGATGATGTTTTGGAATCATGGAGGTGAAAGATTAACAATTGTTGCACCTATAATAAGATTAAGGGACTGTTGAAACATTGATATTTATCAGTTGACATAAAATAAATTCTCACTATCTCAAGGAGATAACTACCCTTTTCAAATTTTGAACTACTCTTTGAGCAAAATTCTTATTTTTTCCAAACTAACATCCACAACCAAACTAACCAATAAAAGAAGAAAACTTGAACATGTTTTAAATCAGCAAATGGATTATAATGTGTCACTATTGTTAATGGTTTTCCTAGTATACAGTATAGGACTCAACAAAAATTTTGATTTTGCAATTCTCTGGATATGACAACTAGATGAGTATCGCCAATATTCTCCATATTATCCTAATTTTGTGAAAACAAGTTCACAATGTATACACATACTTCGAGACTTCATCGAGGCTCTCCCATAACAAGTGTCATTTTGTTCAAACAAACATGAAAAGCTACTGCCTTCAACAGAGTTATTTTCAGTGAAACAAGAATCATGCTTTAAATTGCAATTTTCTAAGTTTGAATTGGATTAACCTCCAAACAAGTCGATCCAAATATCAGCAAGTCAAACTCACATTAACCAATTTTGACTCAGTGAACAAAATTCAAACTCGTGATTTTGGCATGGATCGCAAGTCAAGGGCATATTGTGCCAGTTGGCCTATGGAAGCAATTTTCTGTGGGTTTTCTCTAATTTTTTATGCTTGCTTGAACTAGTTTATTCTCTACCAGTCAACTACAAGTGGAAAACAGAGCTATAGGAGGTTGAAGTAATCCATTTAAGGTCATCCATTGACCCTACTAGACATCTATGGGCAAGGGATAAGAAGGTGTAGGCAATCCAATTCTTAGGGATCTAAATATTGCATAAAAACAATTCTTGGGGAGTATGGGCAAGGGAGAAGAAGGTGTAAGAAATCCTGCAATTCTTAGGGCATATGAGCAAGGAATACCTTATAGAATTAGACCTTATAGAAGGTCTATTATAAAAATTGGATATGGATACAGAATGGAGAAATTGGAAATTCCAACAAAAATTAGAGTGTTGGAGACTCTTTTTTTGTTGTGTGTTTTGTCATGAAGTTGGGTTTCTGAAGAATGATCCTCATCAGATGACATATAGAAAGGATTCTACACAACTCGATAGATTAACTCCAACAACATCTCTAGATAAAAGAGGTATGTATATCTCATACATGTTCTTGCAAATTCATAATTTTCCTAGTTGCTTCTCGATTCCAATTGGTTATGAGGATACTACTAAACATATGTACTTAAAAAGTGATGGTCCTCATTCAGTGTTTGAGTCCCGAATTGGATCAAAAAGGGTTGAGGGAACATCTGTCTCAAAAGAATTATTATAGAAGCTGGGGGAGATCATTTAGAATAAGATTTTTCTGGGGGAATGTAGTGTACCCTCTGTATATAAGAGATTTGCTTCTAATGATACTAAGTTGTTCCATGTCCAAATGAATAATGTTTTGGTCAAAGAGACTCAGTCACAATCCCTTCTAAACATAAATGACCCTAAGAAGAAGTCTAAAAAAGTTTCCTTAAAGTGCTTATGTTTGTTAAGATCATTAAAATAATTCGAGATGGAGCCAAGGGGGTTGGTGGGGGGACTAGCCATGGACAAGGAAATGCCTTCTACTATTGAAAGGAAATAAGATATATCATTTTCTAAGTGTCAAGCAAGGAAACAAGTAAGAGAGGTTAAACAACTCACCATCAATGGGGTCTTTAAAGCATGGAAGACCCAAAAATTGGTTACAAAATTATCAATATTTCACTAAATTCCAGAGTGTTTGGGGGTGCCCATAAACAATTATCCCTCAAATGAATGTTCTCAATTTACCAACCTAATTTTATGATGCTACAATAAATTTACCAACCTAATGAATAGCTTTGTGTGCATTTAAAACTGTAAAATTCCCACTCAATTATTTTTGGTCTTTTTCTTGGTTTTACTGTGTTGGCCTTTCATCAAACAATTTGCCAATGAAATGTTTATAGAGGTTGTTATGAATTTACTCATTGTTGTAGAAATTTTATATGAATTCTTAAGTGTGGACTTTTGATGAACACTTGGACTGTAGGATTTTTCACACTGTTTGACTGCCCAATTTGTAGTTATGGTATTTTAGATGGATTCTTAAAGTGTTTTAGATGGTTGGCATAGATTTAAATTCGAATATGCCCTAACTCAAATTTGCAGAATACCTATTTCAAACATGGTTCCCTAGATTGAGTATATAGAATATATCATTCAAATGATGATGCATGTGTTCCCTAGACTTTTCAGACTGAAAATGTTGAAAAGGATAGAGTGAGGACAATTTATCAGAATGGAAGCCATTGTTGGTCTAGTTCACTTCTTTGTCACTCTTTGTCTCTGTGGCTCCTTGTTGGGGTCAACGCATCTCTTGCTGGGGTCTCTTTCTACCTTTGTGGATCAGGATGGATGAAAATGGGCTGAATGGAGTCAACCAAGTTCATGGATCAATGCTTGGAATGGGGATGATTTAGGGAGAATGGGGTTAGGGCTTTTGGTTCAGTTCGACTGTGGTTTGTGGAATGTGCTGGTCGGATGGTGGATGGTGTTATGGCATGGTCATTTTAGGGCATGGTTGGGTTTTGTTCCTTTCATTGTGCAATATTGTGAATTGTTTTAGGGCGCGATCGAATTCTGTTCTTTATATATATATCATATATGTTACATATATAACATATATATGTTATATATTTGTAACATATATATAACAATATTTTAATTTTATAGTGAAGTGGCGAAATGTTCCATTTGAACATCACTTGGACATGGTTGGTTAGTCGATCCTAAGAGATGGGGAATTCATGTATCAAGTGTGCACTCTGCATGAACATCGAAAGAGAATTGGGTTACTATTCACGAATTGGGACATGGTGGTGGATGACAATGTTAGGAAATCTGGAGATGTCATCGGGGGCCTGGGAAGAGTTATCTTTTCTTTTTAATAACTTTCCCACCCTGAAATCGGTTCAACCAGAGATAGGGTCCAACATTTGAAAGATCACCACGTCTTGTGGTGTTTGGTTCCCCTTCGATGGCCATTTTAAATATGGTGAACTGAGTACCATCCATGCTCGATCGTACTCATATCTACCTCCTTGGGTTTTTCAATGTCCACTAGGTTAGCGATCTTGTTGAGATAATTGTTGGATCATGTTGTCATTGATGCCAATAGTTTGATTGGTTGATGTCAAGTGATTGATTGATGTCAAAGGATTGAATGATTGATGATTGATGTAATATAATATGTATTTTCATTGATGAGAATGCATAGATGAAGATGGATCAATGAGTTGTCATTGATATTATGAAGATGGATCAATGAGTTGTGATTGATACATGATGATCAAAATCTGGACCAGGGGTCAAAATTTTAGCTCAAAAATAAAAGTTCTAGGAATTTCCTCAAAATTAATGAGAGAATGTCCCTCGTCATCACGAACCCAACGTAACTCATTTGGGTTCAAACGGACGTCGGGAGCGAGAGATATAGCGATCTGTTCGAATCGTCAAACAGGTAAAAAAAAGGGACGCTGACTGTACAGTCCATACAGGATGATGTGGTAGAGTCTGTACATGCTGACATGGCAGATGTATGATGACATTGTAGTTAGTGACATGGCATTCACTTATTAGCATATTTGGGCGAATGGTGTTTCGACACGTGGCAGTTTTTGGTTTGTGGTTTGGTGCCACATGGCCCAGTCATGGGCTGCCACGTGGCACCATTGTATTGGTTATTGGTTCAAAATTTATGGATTCCATGGGGATCGAACCCTAGACCTCCCCCTTTTGGTAGTGCTTTGGTAGTGTGTGGGATACCACTAGCCCACACGGTGGTCCTTGTTTAAACTATGGTTTTAATTGTATTTAAATTGAATTGGGATGTGATATGGGCCGCATCCGGGCTGGGGCTTAGCCCCAGCCCTGGTCGCATACAATTAAAATTATATGACCATTGATTTATACACCAAGTGTGTGAAGGTTTTGGTATTACAATGGATTTATCCCCCGTTTCTATGTGTAATCATATGACCTGCCACCATATGCGCGCAGGTATTGATTTTCAAATGTTAGCCCTTGGTTATATGTGATATTGCATGCGACCACAACACACGAAGCATGAGAGTTTGGTTGTGTTTGCATACGGTTGAGTTTTTTTGCTGACACGTGTCGTGCCCACAACAAACTTTGGAAAGGGAGCCCTTTTGCGCTAGCCCGAGGTCGTATGGTGTCCATGTGCCCATGAGTTTGGCGGTTAGGGGCTGGCGCACCCATAACCATCCTACAGTTTGCACCGTTATGCGGTTGCACTCGGTGTTGGGTTTAAGCATGCGTTTTGGAGTGTGTTCTTGGTAGAGCACACAAGAGGTGCATTTTGGCGAACCAGAGACAACAAGCTTGAAGGAAGAGAATGGCAGGAGGCCTATCTTCTTCATTTTTTGGCCAAATGAGGTGTTGTAAAAGCCCAACTAGGGGTTTTTGGATGTTCTGAATCCATTGGCACTATTTTTGTAGCCATTTGAAGACTTATTTTGCAGGTTTTTAACCATTGAAGTTTCAAGAAGCTCTGGGGAGCTTGAATCCCTCACTGTTTGAGGTCATGCTCAGATGAGGCTAAGTTTGTTTTCTATGATTGAATAATCATTTTTGACTAATTATTATGCTATGAACACTTTGGGATAGGTTTTAGATCCATTTGAGGACTTTTATAGGTGTTTTTTCCAAAGAGAAGCTCAGTGAATCTTAAGGCCACATGTAGAAGAGGTCATGCCCGGATGAGCCATGATCCATTTTCAGAGTTCTATTAGTCATTTTTGGGGTTTTTATGTATTCAGAATCCAATTGTACAGTCAGAATTTCCATTGGAGTTGAGCAGAAACTTGTAAAAGAATATTTGGCAAATTAATCCCAGAGAGCCAAGTCCATTGATGGAGGCTCAAGGAGATGTAGCCCAGAGAGGGGTGAACTCCTTTATCATGTTGTTATTGTTGTGAGTGTTTGCTGGTTATTATTTGCTGAAAGTTATTTTTGTTGTTGTATTTATGAAAAAAACATATTTAATATTGCAAATACCTCACACATAACCATTTAAAAGAAGCATGAACTTAACACATAATTTATCTTGCATATTTTAACACATCGAGCAAGGTCCTGTAAAGTTTTATTAATGAAGTAGAAGGTGATTTCATAGCATAACAAGTCAGCCCACTATTTTTCAGATTAGGTGGTATCAGAGCATAGTTTGTTTTGCTGACGTGATTGCCATTGATAGCTTGAGATTTAGCTGTTGGTATTTGTGCAAGTTTTGTGTTGAAGTTTGATATCTTGCAAGGATGGAGGAAGCTTCAAGCATTGATAGTTCTCATACATCTTCATTATCTAAGTTCTTTGACAAAGATATGTTGAAGGAAATTCTAACCATGAGAGATGTGATGAAAGAGATGTGTGAAGATAGAAAGGAAAGCATTTCCCTTGAAGAACAGTTGATGGCCATGAACAAGAGAAAGAACAACTTCTTGAAAAGTTGCATGAGATGGAAATTCAACTCCATGAGGCAAAGGAAACCCTTACCAAGTACATGCATGAACATAAGGTATGTAATGTTATCTTATCTTCAAATTCCTCTCAAGATGAATGTTTTGGTGTTTTTTAAAATCACACAAGAGGAATAGGGTCCAAGTTATTGTTAAAAATGGGCTATGAAGGTAAAGGGTTAGGCAAGCATGCACAAGGCATTGTTGAGCCTATTGTTGTTGAAGAAAGACCCAAGTATTGTGGTCTTGGATATGAACGAAGAGATGGAGCAAATTCCAAAGTTGAGGAGACAAGGGAAAAAGTTCCAAGAACAAATTTTGTTTCAAGTTCACCTCCTCAAGAAGGCTTATTTTAACACATGAAGCAAGGTCCTGTAAAGTTTAATTTAATGAAGTAGAGGGTGCTTGCATAGCATAACAAGTCAGCCTTCTATTTTCAGATCAGTTGGTATCAGAGCATAGTTTGTTTTGCTCATGTGTTTTCCATTGATAGCATGAGATTTAGCTGTTGGTATTGTGCAAGTTTTGTATTGAAGTTTGATATCTTGCAAGGATGGAGGAAGCTTCAAACATTGGTAGTTCTCATACATCTTCAAAATCCAAGTTCTTTGACAAAGAGGAAATTCTAACCATGAGAGATTTGATGAAAGAGATGTGTGAAGACAGGAATGAGAGCATTTCTCTTGAAGAGCAGTTGAAGGCCATGAAGAAGGAGAAAGACCAGCTTCTTGAAAAGTTGCATGAGCTGGAGATTCAACTCCATGAGGCAAAGGAAACCCTTACCAAGTACATGCATGAACATGAGGTATGCAATGTTAGTTTATCTTCTAATTCCTCTCAAGATGAATGTTTTGGTGGTTTTGAAAATCACACAAGAGGAATAGGGTCCAAGTTATTGTTAAAAATGGGCTATGAAGGTAAAGGGTTAGGCAAGCATGCACAAGGCATTGTTGAGGCTACTGTTGTTGAAGAAAGACCCAAGTATTGTGGTCTTGGATATGAATGAAGAGATGGAGCAAATTCCAAAGTCGAGGAGACAAGGGAAAAAGTTCCGAGCACAAACTTTGTTTCAATTTCACCTCCTCAAGAAGGCTTTAAAGGTGAAAGTTCAAGAACTTTTGTTG
>CBVK0103243456.1:0-11720 GCA_900067695.1 Picea abies
TAGATGCCCCTGAGTCGCGGTTTCTCAAGCCACAGGTTAATCGCATAGCCAACAGATCTCGCACAAATTAACAAACAAAAAATATATAAATATATATTACCATATAATATAAGAGTAGAATTACACATAAACTGCATACCATAAAACATGTGAATTCTACAAATTAATTTGTAGATATTAATAATATATATATATAATTCATAACTTTAAAATGGTCAATAAAAATCCTTTGGAAACTATATAATCAAATAAATGAGAATGCTAAAAAGATATAAAAATATTAAACGAAGAAAAAAAAGGTTGAAACTCCAATTGAAAAAAAATAAAAAAATGTTGAAAAACAAATTATCTCTTTTTTCATTATACTATTTTATACTTATCTATTAATTTATTATCACTACCCCTTCTTTCAATACATTTGAGTTCCAAAGTCATAGTATAGTGAGGAGGGTGAGAGATTATTTTTGTTTTTAGCCCCACTAAATCTCCATTTTAATCTTATGCTTGGTCCAAGAATATACTGAATTATATGTTTATATCATTCATCTTATACATGTTAAACAAGAAGATTATTTAACACTCAATTTAGAGAACACATAGCTAACACTAACTATAAGAGGATCAACAAATCCACTATTTTTGAACACTCTTTCAAATCTAAAAACTTTATCTTCTTTGACCAAACCAAAATCCTTGCTTCAATGCCTTATTATCCCGCAAGTATCATTAAAGAACCTTGAAAAATACCTCAATGACTTCAATAGTGAAAATGACTACAAGATAAACCAATCTTGAAACCTTCATTACCTACATCATTAAACATCTTCTTAACCTCATTTCAAACTCAACTAGTCTTGAAAAACCTCATTAATGGCTTTGATAATTAAATCTCTTCTTAAAATTGTTTTTTCATTTGATGGCTTGCATTTATTATATTCATCCTAACTCTTCTCACCCTCCTCCTCTAAATTCTTGATTTCTCTTTGCCCCTTTTCCATTATACTATTTTATATTCATTTATTCATTTAAACCCCTTCTTCCAAAAGTTTTGAGTCAAAATTCTCCTTAATTTATCATTTATTAATTTATAATAATCAACCCCTTCTTTAATATTGTTTAGTCCAAATTCTCCTTAAGTTGTATCCCAAAACTTTTTTGCGTTTATTTTAATTATTTTTTGCAAGGATGATTTTAGGGGCTAAATTTCCATGGTTTTTCCAAAAATGAGATTCGCTATTTTAAAAATTATTAGCCCAAATTCTATATGATAAAATTATTTTACCTTAAAAATAGCCAAAATTATAGTTGACATATGAAGGATTAGTAAGATTCGCCAAGGTTTCTACATTTTTAAATAAATTTCCATCCCTAAAATCATCCCTGATTTTTTGTTCTCTAACATCCTCATTTGTTTCATTTCCTATTTTTACTTAATTAATTTTTAATTTTAATTATAAAGTTATTGTTTACTTTCAATTTCATATTCAATTTTAGATAGTTTTTCCCACATTATTAATTATTAATGGATGTTCACATATTTAGTTTTTCCTAAAGGGTGTGTAAGTTTTATCCATAAGCCTTTCACTCAATATGACTCATTGTGTAAACTTACATATTCAGTTATTTAATTTTGTTTTCAAAATTTTTCATAATTTGAATTTTTAATAATTTTATTGATAATGGTTTCTTCTCTTCCCATGGTTAGTTTCTATTATCCACTTTACATTTACCCTTGAATATACATTTTTCTAATAACTAATTTTTTCTTATATATAATTGATGAATAAAGTGTCCACTCTAAACTTTAGATGTTTCAAAAATATTTACATGATTCAATTCCAAAAAATATTAACATCTCCATTAAAATGTTGTAAATACTTATATTTATATAATTTTATTTAAAAAAAATTATTTATATTTATTTTTAAAGAAACCATTTTGTCATTTCATCAAGACAATATCCACAATGTTGGAAATTGTAATTACAAGTCAGTGAGATCTTCACGTCGCCACCGATTTGTGTGTCAGTCAAAATCCGTCAGTAGTCAAAATGTCATTGAGTCAGTCTCACAAGTCTGCAAGTGCAAAGTTGCATACTTACTCAAAAGTCAGTCGACAAGCAGGAGAACTATAAATGAAGCCGAATTCTATCTTCCTGAATTAAATTAAGTAGGAGAACTATAAATGAAGCCGAATTCTATCTTCCTGAATTAAATTAAGTGGTTGAAGAGTCAGTCATAATTATGGTTGTGTTAAATGTTTAGTCGGTCTTAGCTTCTGAAGGAGTTTTATATAAATACGAGTTTCTTAAGTTTTAAAAAAAGGGTGAGATATAGATAGAGACATAGCGAAAAGGAAAGATGGATCCAAAGAAGTTGTTCAAGAATTAGCAGCAGTTGAAGAGTTGACAGAAGAAGTATCAGAGATGAAGGTCATTTTGTCATTGTATTTCGTAATCTGAGCGCACTGCGCCTAAGTTCATTAATATCAAGAATTTTGTCTTTTGAAAAGTTTCTGTGTTATTTCTATATATTTCTTATTAGTAAAATCGTTCTATTTAGTGTGTGTATTTAGAGAACGCAACAATCTGACAGTCGGTGGATTGTGTAATGATCTTGAGAACTCTGTCACGTAGCCTATTTGGTGAGCAGTATTTTAAACTGCATTGTGCAGAGTAGACTGTGTCCATCCCCCTTTACCCTTCAAATTGGTATCAAAGCAGGTTCTACTAGAATGAGTTTGTCAGAGCAAAAACTTTCTTGAAAGTGAAAAATGGCTTCTACTTCAAATCTACAACCTCCCACATTTATAGGCAAGAACTATGAGATGTCGTCCTTGACCATGAAAGCTTTGTTATTAGGTCAAGATGTATGTGAGATTTTCGAAAATGGTTATGTTGCACCAACAAATCAACCATCATATAATGCTCTCACACAAGCTGAGAAAGATGTCTTGAAAGATCAAAGAAAGAAGGATGGAAAGGTGTTGTTTTATATACATCAAGCCATGCATTGTTTTATATACATCAAGCCATGCATGAGAGCATACTTCCAAGAGTTGCATCAACAAAAAAATCCAAGGAAGCATGGGATATATTACAAACATCTTATCAAGGTATGGATAAAGTAAAAACTGCAAATCTTTAGATTCTTAGAAGAGATTTTGAAACTATGTCAATTGAAGATTTAGATACAGTAGATTCTTTCTACACACACGTCATTGCACTGATAAATCAGATTAAGTCTCATGGTGAAACCATAGATGATAGAAAAGTTGTTCAGAAAGTGCTTAAGAGTATTCCTCTTAAATTTGATACTCTAGTTGTAACTCTAGAAGAAGGAAAAGATTTCAGTCAGTTCAGTCTAGATGAACTGCAAGCTTCCCTCGTTAATCATGAACATATATTGAACAGGTCAAATATGTCATTAGAAAATGTTTTTTCCACACAGTCATCTATAGGCCGTGGAAGAGGAAGGGGGAGAGCTAACTCTAGAGGCAGCGAAAGAAGTTTTGATAGAAGTTGATACAGTAGCAATCCTGAAAATAGTGGTGGAAGACGTCAAAATCCACGTATCAGCCAGTCAACTTGTCAAAGAAATGACAAATCAAATATTCAATGCCATTACTATAAAAAGTATCGACACTATGCATATGAGTGCAGAAAGAGACAGTATAATCAGAACAAGCAAAGTCAAGATCAATCACACAATGCAAATAACCAAAATCGACCTATGTTTATGTCGCGCGTTGTAGTTGTGCCTAGCGCAAAAGAAATGCCTAATATAGTGTCACCAGTTGATGCAATGTTTCTAAAGAAAGTCCATGTGACATATGGTATTTAGATTCAGGCTGCAATAACCACATGATAGGAAATATATAATTTTTTTCTAGTTTGGATGAGTCAGTCCAGACCAAGGTTACACTTCGAATAGATATCCAATTCACTGTCTTAGGCAAAGGTAGTATAAATATTTTAACCAGACAAGGAGAAGAGAGTGTTATGTTTGATGTATATTATGTTTCTGGTCTGAAGCATAATCTTATGAGTATAGGACAACTATTACAAAAAGGATATAGAATTTACATGGAAGATAATCATTGTGTGATTATGGATAAAATTCTCAGCAATTTACTTACTGTAAAAATCCAGATGACAAGTAAACGAATGTTCATGTTGACAGTAAAGTCGGTCAAGAAGAATAACACAACAAAAATTGTTGACAAAAGAAAAAGGGTGTAGTTAGACACTGCATTTACAGCAGAAAGCATGCGTAGTACTAATCAAGAAAATAGTACACGCAATTTCAAGAAAGAAGAAAATGACACAGAAATGAAGACATCATTCCAATTTGAAATGCATGATGACTCGTGGCTATGGAATTTCATATTTGGACATTTGAACTTTGGAGGCCTGAAACTATTACACGTAAAGGATATGATAAAAGGCTTGCCATTGATTGAAAAACTAGAAAGAATATGTGAAGTCTGCATATTTGGCAAGCAACACAAAGAATCATTTCGAGTTGCAAGTCTTACAGAGAAAAATATCCACTGGAAATAATACATTCTGACATTTGTGGACCAATGCAAACTCCATCTATAGGAGACAATATTTATTTTCGAACATTCATTGATGATTTTTCAAGAAAGACATGGATTTATTTTCTAAATCATATATCTGATGCATTATGTTGTTTTCAATAGTTTAAATCACTTATGGAGAAACAAAGTGGTTATTACATCAAGTTATAAGAACAGACAGAGGACGAGAATACATGTCAAGAGAATTTTAGAAACTTTTTAAAGATCATGGCATATACAAGAAATTTACCATGCGATACACACCACATCAGAATGGTGTCATGGAAATAAAGAACATAACCATCATGGAAATGGCGCGCACTATGTTGACAGCCAAATATTTGTCAAAAGTGTATTGGGCTAAGGTAGTAGAAACTACAGCATACATCTTGAATAGATGTCTGACAAAGAGTGTGAAGAATAAAATTCCTCAAGGAGCATGGATAGGATCAAATCATAATGTGGCACACATAAGAGTTTTTTGTTGCGTCGCATACACACATGTTCAAAATGAACTGAGAAGAAAGATGGACAACAAAGGACATAAATTTATATTTGTTGGGTATTCTAAAGAGACAAAAGGATACAAGTTGTATGACCGTGTCACAAGAAAATTCATAATCAGTCGTGATGTTCAGTTCATAGAGAATGAAGCATGGGATGGAACCATAGAAAATACAGTAAAGATAATTGACACAATGGAGCATGATGACATAGAGGATGAACTGTTTCAAACACCATACATAGGTTAGTGCACAACTTCGTCTACACTTGGCACTGCAACGCAAGTTACCACACAAAATACTCCGGTAAGAACAACAAGTGCACAATACACACCTGGAGCGCAACAAACACCAACATGCAGTCCAAATACTTCTACTTCTCCAGATCCAACATTAGCAAGTTTGTTACCAAGAAAGACAAGAAGTATGCACGACATCTATAACGAAGACACAACAAATTCTTTTCCAGTCTTTTCCCTATTTTCACAAATAGATGATCCATTAACTTTTGAAGAAGTTGTCAAAGAGAAAGTATGGGCACAAGCCATGGATGAAGAAATCAAGTGCATAGAGAATAATCAAACATGGAAATTGTTAGATGTATGTGATGATAGGGATGTCATAAGTGTCAAGTGGATTTACAAAACCAAGAAAGATGGAGAATGTAAAGTATAGAAGTACAAGACAAGATTAGTTGTGAGAGGATTTACAAAACAAATTGGAGTTGATTACAATGAAACTTTTGCACTAGTTGCGCGCATAGACATAGTTAGAATAGTGTTAGCAATTGTTGTGCAGCACAAATGGCCAGTTTATCAGACCGATGTAAAGTCAACATTCTTGAATTGAAACTTAGAAGAAGAAGTATATGTGCAACAACCACAAGGTTATGAGGTTCCAAGACAAGAAACAAAGTATATAGATTAAAGAAAGCATTGTATGGATTAAAGAAAGCTCTGAGGGCTTGGTACAGTCACATAGATTCCTATCTCACACATAATGGATTTCAGACAAGTGAAAATGAGCCAACACTGTACATCAAATCAAATCAACAAGGTAATGTGTTAATTAATTGTCAGAAAACTGTTTTGAGCTAGTTGGAAAAGGTGGGTGGCCACCAATATCCATCTAGATAAAAAATGGTGTCGCAGAGAGAAATAACATAACCATCATGGAAATGGCACGCAATATGTTGATAGCCAAACATTTTTCAAATGAGTATTGGGATGAGGCAATAGCAATTGTAGTATATATATTGAACAGGTGTCCAACAAAGAGTGAAAAATAAAGTTTCTCAAGAATCCTGTACAATATCAAAGCATAATGTGGCGCACTTAACTTTTTTTGATTGCATCACATATGCACATGTTTTAGATGAGATGAGAAGGAAGTTGGACAAAAAAGGACATAAATGTATATTTGTTGGGTATTCTGAAGAAACAAAAGGATACAAGCTGTATGACCCTGTCGCAAGAAAAGTTATAATCAACCACGATGTTCAGCTCATGGAGAATGAAACATGGGATGAAGCCGTAACAAAGACAGTGAAAATTATTGATGCAATGGAACATGATGACACAGAAGATGAAGTGTTTCAAAAACCATGCACAAGTTAGTGTGCATTCCCATATACATCTGGCCTTGCACTACAAATCACCGTGCAAAGTAATCCAGTAAGAACAACAGGTGCACAGTCTACACTTAGAGCACAAAAAACACCAACATGTAGTCCAAGCAATTCTACATCTCCAGATCCAATATTAGCAAGTTTTTTACCAAGAAAGACAAGAAGTCTGTGCGACATCTATAATGAAGACATAACAAATTCATTTTCAGATTTGTCTTTGTTTTCACGAATAGATGATCCATCAACCTTTGAGGAAGTTGTCAAAGATGATGTATGGGCACAAGCCATGGATGAAGAAATCATATGCATAGAGAAAAATCAGACATGGAAACTAGTTGATGTACTTGAAGACAATGATGTGATAAGTGTCAAGTGGATTTATAAAACCAAACAAGATGCAAAAGGAAAAGTGCAGAAGCAAAAGAGAAGGTTAGTTGCAAGGGGATTTACACAACAAACCAGGAATTGATTTCAATGAAACATAAACATGTTAGCAATTGTTGCGTAGTACAAGTGGCCAATTTATCAGATGGATGTAAATTCAACATTCTTGAATGGAAACTTAGAAGAAGAAGTATACGTGGAACAAACACAAGGTTATGAGGTTCCAGGACAAGAAGACAAAGCGTACAGATTGAAGAAAGCATTGTATGGATTAAAGAAATCTCTGAGAGCTTGGTACAGTCACATTGATTCCTATCCCACACATAATGGATTCCATAGAAGTGAAAATGAATCAACATTGTACATCAAATCAAATTAGCAAGGTAATGTGTTAATTGTTTGTTTGTATGTGGATGATTTGATATTTACAGGCGACTTTGGCATAGAAGAATTCAAGTCAGTCATGAAGGATGAATTTTAAATGACTGATTTAGGGATTATGAGATATTTTCTGGGAATAGAAGTGCACACATCCAAAACTGGTATATTTATCTCACAATCTAAGTATATGCATGAAATATTGAAAATATTCAATATGGTGAATTCAAAAGAAACACCAACACCTATCACAAAAGGATTGAAATTAAGAAAGGAAGATAAAGGGTCCAAAGTGGATCCCACATTGTTTAAAATACTGGTAGAAAGTCTTATGTATCTCACAACGACAAGACCTGACATTATGTATCAAGTGAGCCTAATCTCAAGGTTCATGGAAACTCCAAAAGAATCACATTGAAAGGCAAGAAATGGAATTATGAGATATGTGAATGGAACAAAATATTTTGGCATTAAGTACTCCACTTCATAAGATTTCAAACTCATTGGATACACTGACAGTGATTGCGGAGGCAACATTGATGACATGAAAAGTACCTTTGGGTACACATTTCATTTTGGAATAGGTATGGTATCATGGGCATCAAGGAAACAACGCATAGTGACACTTTCTTCAGCAGAAGCATAATACGTCGCAACCACAAGCACATCTTGTCAAGCAACATGGATGAGAAGGATGTTAAGAGATTTGTTGAAGGAACAACAGGAACCAACTACAATTCTATGTGACAACAATTCATCCATCATGTTATCAAAGAATCATGTGTTTCACAAGAAAACCAAGCAAATTGATACAAGGTATCATTTCATTGGAGAATTGGTGAATAACAAAGAGATCTGCTTAGAGTTTTGCAGGTCAAAAGTTACAAAGGCTTTAGCAAGAGATGCATTTCAGCATCTATGCAGTAATGTGGTAGTCCGGGCAGTAACCGATGAGTGACAGTAAAATGAAAATTCAAATTTTGATGTTATTTTCTCTTGTAACTCAACCAACTTATAATCAAGGGGGAGTGTTGGAAATTGTAATTACAAGTCGGTGAGATCTTCACGTCCCTGTTGATTTGTCTGTCAGTCAAAATCTGTTAGTAGTTGAAATGTCAGTCACACAGTCTCACAAGTCTGCAAGTGCAAAGTCACATACTTACTCAAAAGTCGGTTGGCAAGCAGGAGAACTATAAATGAAGCCGAATTCTATCTTCCTGAATTAAATTAAGTGGTTGAAGAGTGAGTCATAATTATGGTTGTGTTAAATGTTGAGTCTATCTTAGCTTCTGAAGGAAGTTTATATAAGTCTAAGTTTCTTAAGTTTTAAAAAAAGGGGGAGATATAGATAGAGACATAGCGAAAAGGAGAGAGGGATCTAGAGAAGTTGTTCAAGAACTAGTAGCAGCTGAAGAGTTGACAAAAGAAGTATCAGAGTTGAAACTCATTTTGTCATTGTATTTTGTAATCCGAGCACTATGCCTAAGTTCATTAATAAAGTATTTTGTGTTTTGACAAGTTTCAGTGTTATGTCTCTATATTCCGCTTTGTAAAATTGTTCTATTTAGTGTGTATATTCACAGCAGGCAGCAATCTGACACAGTGATGTTGAGAAATCTGTCATGTAACCTGTTTGGTGCGCAGTATTTTAAACTGCGTTGCCCAGAGTAGGCTGCGCGCAACCCCCTTTACCCTTCACAGAAGTTGTAAACATCGATGGCAATACGGTTCCGCCATGCCCCATTAAACTTTTCTATGAAAGCATTTTATAAACGTTCGTGTTGTGTCTAAACGTCAACGGTATTATGGTTCCTCCATGCCTCATCTAACTTCTCTATCACGGCATTTTAGGACCGTAAATGTTCATGTTTTTCTGCTTCAGCCATGTGCCATTAAACATTTCTGTCCAAAGATCAAGGATTTCTAAATAGAACGACTGGAAATTGAAATGCTTCGAACTCTCTCACATTTTTCCATACTTTGAAGTTCGTTTGTTTCCGAAACATTTTTGTGTCTTCCTTGCTTATTCTGATATGAGTTTGAAACTGGGATAAACCTACTGTAATGGACAACAAAGAGGAAAATGGAGACTTTGGCGGTTTCCATGGAAGAGAGTACCTTCTTGGAACAGTCGACGAACCAATAAAATTATATAGGAAAAATAAAAGAAGATGAGTGGTCCAATATTTATTGTCTCAATATTTGCCACGGTAGCAAGTAGAGCGTGTCTCAGTATGTATCTTTGTTGTAGGTGGCTGTTAATAACATTGAATCATGCTAACTTAGTTATTAAACATGATGCAGTAGAATAAAAAAGGAAAATGAGAGATGTTCAAAGATATTTGAACATGGTTTGTGTTATACATTAAAGGAAAATCAAATATGTTCAAAGATATTTGAACATGGTTTGTGTTATATATTAATTTATTTTTTTATTAGATTAATATTATTTTTATTATTATTAATTAAAATTATAAGGATGTGTTATATATTAACTTAGCTTTTTTTTAAATAATTTATTATTGTTATCAATTCAAACTATAACATTGATAAAAAATAAATGGAGGATTTAGAAACAATAGTATTTTATTAGAATTTTTTCTATTGGATAAAAATAAACTTTAATTTGAGACATAATCACTCATTTTACTCATGTTCTTGTAGAGAACAATAGAGTAAATCCAAAGAGATTTTATAATTTATAATCTCAAAATTAAAGACAATACTTCCTATTTCCTATCTCATAGTGTTCATAGAAGTTAGTCTTTCCTCCATTGAGAGTATGACCATGACTAGTTACTTAAAATATAAAGACAAGATAAACAATATGGAAAAGAAGCTTCCTAAGATGACTGTTTGCTCAAGCAATATGGAAGACAAGGATTCCTAACCTTACGTCTGTCTCAAGTACCTGTGACAAAATGATACCAAATCTGTGCTAAATCATTGGAAAATAAATGAAGAGGTTACTAATATTAAAAATATTATTACATCTAATGTTGTGTTATATAAAATTAAAAGATAAAAAAAAATTAAGATATTATGAGAATGTGATGAAACCTAATTAAAAGATCAAAAATATTTATCTATTTGTTTGTTCCAACTATTGTAAAAAAATAAAATCCCCTAAATATAATAATTTAGAAATGATTTCAGATAATTCATTTCCTTCCTTCAAATAAAAAATTTGATCTTAATTAACCACCACAAAAATCATCCTAAACTAATAAAAATCCTCTAAACATAAACAGATCCAACAAACTGTTATGAAAACGCTGACCACTGCTCTATATAAACATAGGACAAAATATACAAAATATGGTATTAGTTGTTTCTCTATACTACTTTCTCACCTATTATGACCTTTTCATTATTAATTTGGAAAAAATCATAATTAATTAATGATTTTTAAATATTTAATTAATATTTAAATATTTCATAATTTTTCATAAAAATTAAGTGATGATGAATTGTTTAAATCGCATTTATAAATATATAATGAAGTTAATTTCCTAAAAACTGGCATTCCCCAATTTCTTCTTCTCCCGTGAAATTCCTTGGCTTCATCTGTTTTATTTTCTTGTTCGTGATTAATTGATATCTCGTGATGGATGATTGATTTCAATCTGAGTTGCTTGCTAGTTGCGGTTTTATAGAGAGTACAAACTCTCCATTATTAAAATCCTTTACCTATATCTTCAGATCATTTTCGGCGGACGCTATGTAAACAATTAATTGCTTTTAATCAAAATAATTTCTAGATACTTACCTATGTTCTTCTGTTTGTCTTCGGTGATCTTGGTTTAAAAATCTAATCATTTCAAACCGAAGGTAAATTAAAGGAAACTATGCCTGTACAGCCTGAGTGCCAGAGGGGATAAGCTCTCCTTCTCAACAAATATTTTATTTTGTGAAAATATATATTTTTTATTATTATTTTGCCACACTCTTAGCATCCAATCTCTAACCCTAGACTGACCGATCTGAACCAGACATGTCAAGGTCATGTATGGCTTTCTACAGTTCTTTCCAACCATTAAACAAATGCATTCAATTATATATTATTACTAACTTTGCGATATGTAAATTCAAAAGGAAGACGGATAGCATCCTCAACAGACTTAATTTAACAGACTTAATGTTTAAATTTTATAATCGTTATTATTTATTTAACAGTATATAAATTTAAAGGAGGACGGATAGCAACTTCAACGTACATCTTTGTTAATTTTAAAATCCTAAATAAT
>CBVK0103243493.1:0-12843 GCA_900067695.1 Picea abies
TTCTTGGTTTATGACAAACAACTTTTCTTTTTCCATCTTTGTTTCATCTTATGCCGGAGAGTTCACAGTTGAATGATTCACGTGGATTGTTACAGTTATGTTATGATAAAGGATTCGTCATGGCATTTTTGTATTCTCTGGTTTCCTATGTTTGAATATAAAGGGACTTTGTGTTCGAATGCTTTCTCCTCCAGTCTGTTACACACCTGATGTCTGTGATAGACCTTTGCACTTTCCTCATGCAAGTCTTCCGCCTACTCACCCTTTTACTACAACCTACTGTTTGAAGTTTATCAAGACCTCATTCGTCATGCATGCCTGGTCTGGTTTCCAAGTTGATACGATGTTATTCTGAGTTTTCCTCCATTTGATCACCCTTTAAACAAATCGTGACATTAAACTGATGGGCATCGGGCTCTGCTCCTGCAAGCAATCCAGGAGTGATCTCTGATAGCCAACATTTCTGGCGCCGTTGCTGGGGACGAAGTTGAACATTTTCCTCAGATTTGAATGACAAAGATCAACTGATTCTGAAGGTGCATCAGATATCAAAACTTGAAGATTGCTACTGTGCACCTGGCAACTCCACTGTGACAACTCCGCTAGGGAGAATCTGTTCTATCAACTGTGGCTTCGAGAGGCAGACACACGAGGTCTAATCCACACCTGCCTTTAGCTACACCAGGAGCTGACTCGGAAGCAGTGCGCAGAAAGAGAAAGAGCTCTGCGAAAGAAGTTCCCATTGCCGAAACAGGTAATACGCCTTCCCCTTCTGTGAAAACTCCATTATCTTATTCTCAGCTTCCTAGTCGTCCTTCCTCTGAGGTTCCCCATTGTCTGAATTTCGGGAGTGTTCTTGCTGAGTTTTCTCCTCCTAGTCTAGTATCAGAGGGAGAAATCCTTGTCACTCCCCCCTCCCTGGAAGTTGTGCCTCGATATAGACCTCTGGTCTCAGAAGATTTCACCACCCCTCCTGTTATTACTACAGTTGCGCAGAAAGAGGCATCTGTGCATTCAACTCCCTTCGACCTTTCTCTGTTTTTCCCATCTTCTCCTGTGACAACCTCTGTTCCGACATCTCTCGTTTATACTCCTTCTCCTCCCAATTCTCCCTTACCTAATATCCCTATGGCTGGTGCTAATCCCCCTCCCAATAGAATGGATGCCATAGTCGCTGCTAGATATGCTCCTTTGGTCCTACCTCATCCTATGAATCCTCTCCCTGCTGGAGACTACTTGAAGTATATGCCCAAGTTCACTGGGGAAGGGGACATAACTGCTGAAGACCACTTGGCTGCTTTTTACAGTTGTGCAGATAACCTCAATATTGAGAATGAAGATGTATGGATGAGAGTCTTCGTCCAAAGCTTGGATGGTGAGGTTAGGAAATGGTTCAGGGGGCTGGCCCCTAGATCTATTGCTGGTATTGAAGCCCTGGATAATGTTTTCCTGAGGCAGTGGGGAGATAGAAAAGATTACATATATTATATGACAGAGTTTGGGTCCCTGAAGAAGCAAGAAGGAGAGTCTGTCTCTGACTTCTCCAAAAGATTCAATAAGATGTATAACAAGATTCCTGCAGAGATAAAGCCTTCAGAAGCCTCTGCTCAAATTTCATATGCTAGTGCATTTGACCCTGACTTCTGCCTCGTATTAAGAGAAAGAAGAGCCACCTCTTTAGCTCAGATGTAAGATGCAGCTATAGAAGTGGAATCCAATATATTGGCAGCTGATAGGCTGAGAAACCAGGCCGACACAGACAGAAGAAAGGAAAAGTCGGAAGCCTCAACTTCCAGCCCATCATTGCCTCACCCTCAAGTGAATGAGCTGACCCAAGTAATGAACTTCCTTAAGGAAGAGGTGGAGAGATTGAGGGTGGAAAGGAAGTAAATGTATAAGGGCCCTCAGAACATTGAGAACAGAGGGGGCTTCCGAAGGCCAAATAATATCGCCCCACAGACTATGCACAGAGAAAGAGGAAGAGACAGAGAAGACCAAAGAGTCCAGGCTCCCTTCCAGAACAATTTTGTGGCTAATGAAGAAGAAAAAGAAGCAAATGAACCTGAACCTAAAATCCACTTTGTAGAAGTCACTCCTCCTTTCCCCCATCTAAATCAGTCAGCGTACAAGGAGTCTCTCATGAACAGTCAGATAAATGAACTGAGCAAGGGAGACAAAGCTAGTGGCGGCCAAGGCAGGTATAACCTGAGATCCGACAAAAAGGCAGCAGGACCTAATATTCCTGAGCCATCCACCAGAGCAGAGAGGCCTGCTAATGAAGTGGAAGACAATCACAGAGGTAAGAAGGCCCAACCCCTCTCTCCAATTGTTCAAAGTCATGTTCCTGAAATTAAAGAAATTCCAAAGCCTACATGTTCTTTTAATTTCGAGCATGAGATTCAAAAAATTAGAATCCCTATACCCCTCACTGAGTTAATTAAACATGGAGAATTCAAAAAATGCTTCTCTGACCTGTTGAAATCTGAAGCCTCAATCCCTTCCACAGACTTCATAAACCTCCAAGATGAGAGGCCTGCAGTGGTCCTAGGTCCCATGGTAGAAGACAGAGATGATTCATCCCCTCCCTTCTACACCTCCCTGAACATTCATGACAAAGTGCTGCATAATTGCTTAATGGATTCAGGGGCCTCCCACAACCTCATGCCTAAAGTCATCATGGAAGAGCTAGGATTAGAAGTCACTAGAGCCTATCACGACCTCTATTCCTTTGACTCCAGGAGGGTACAATGTTTGGGAGTCATTAAGGACCTGGTGGTTTCCCTGTTTCAGCTGCCCATGAAAAGTATGGTCATGGATATAGTGGTAGCTGATGTTCCCCCCAAGTTTGGCATGTTGTTGTCAAGGTCTTGGATTAAGAGACTTGGAGGAACATTACAGATGGATCTCACGTATGCCACCATTCCGGTCTTTGGAGGAGAACATAGGAGATTATACAGAGAAGCCCAGCTAGCTTATATAGTCAGTGATGAGGCAAATCCCACTAATCATCCCATCTATGCCCTGGACACTGATTTAGGCTCCAGTTTACTGCAGCTCACTGAGACTCCTGAGTCCCCCTTGCAGATCAGAAAGTAGCCCAGTCTTAATCAACAGATGCCTCCTTCAACCACCTCTGTTTGGAAGATGTTCTTTGACGGAGCCTCTTCCAGTATAGGTGCAGGTGCCGGAGTGGTATTCAAGTTCCCCTCTCAAGAGACCATATCTCTGTCATACAAGCTAGAATTTGAAGTCACCAACAATGTGGTAGAGTATGAAGCCCTGGTTCTGGGATTAAGGGCTGCAAAGGAAATGGGAATCAGGGAGATGGCTATGTTCGGGGATGCAGAATTAATTGTCCAGTAGGTCAAAAACGTCTATCAGAACAAGCACCCTCGTCTCAAGAATTACAGGAATGAGGTATGGGACCTTATCGACAGTTTCTTCCTTACTTTCAACATTTCATTCATTCCAAGGGAAGAAAATGCTCCAGCCGACTTTCAAGCTTTCTCGGCTAGTTTGTTTGAAGCTCCTACGCTGCCCGCTGACAAATCAGAGGTGGAAATAAGATACAGGCCCGCCGTACCAGACAATGTCAAACATTGGAAGGTATTTGAAGATGATCAGGAGATTAAAAAATTCCTCCAATCCATCGATGACTTCTCTGCATTGCACATAGATGAGGACCCTGACGAGGAACCTGACCACCACCCTGGGGAGTTGTTGAATAAAGTTGTTGATCATCAGATCATTCAACTGCCGAACAATCATATACCAAGAGGTTTGATCCCATTAGAAAGATTGTTCGATGGGAATGACGTAGCAGTAAGGGGGAGAGTTTCTGGTGATGATACCGATACAGCTGAGTGCAACATAGGCACACCAGAGGAGCCCAAGTTGGTCAAGCTGTCAAAGAGCCTGACCGAGGAGCAGAGGATCGGATACACTAAGTTGCTGAGGGAGTTTGCTGACGTGTTTGCGTGGACCTACGGAGACCTCAAGACATACGACACGTCAGTCATTGAGCACAAGATCCCACTGAAAGAGGAGGCTAGACCATTCAAGCAGAAGCTGAGACAGATAAATCCTACGCTACTGCCTGTCATGGAGAGGGAGGTGAAGAAGTTGTTGGATGCTCAGATTATTGTCCCCTTGAGATACTCTGACTGGGTAGCCAATTTGGTCCCAGTAAGAAAGAAGAGCGGAGAAATCAGACTCTGTGTCGATTTCAGG
Organism: Picea abies; assembly: GCA_900067695.1. Lineage (NCBI taxonomy): Eukaryota > Viridiplantae > Streptophyta > Pinopsida > Pinales > Pinaceae > Picea > Picea abies. Next base: position 4,231 of record CBVK0103243493.1, read on the forward strand.
AACCTGAACAGGAGTTCAAGGAAGGACAATTACCCCCTGCCCAACATGGAACATATATTGCAGAAGGTCACTGGCGCTTCTAGGATATCCATGATTGATGGTTTCTCTAGCTACAATCAGATATCAGTCATGCCAGAGGACAGGGAAAAGACAACTTTCACCACTCCTTGGGGCACATTCATGTATGCTAAGATGCCCTTTGGGTTGATGAACGCAGGAGCAACATTTCAGAGAGCCATGGACATAGCCTTCATCGGGGAGAAAGATAAGTTCGTGGTGATTTACTTAGATGACATAACAGTCTTCTCCAAGACTGATAAAGAACACCACTGCCAATTGAAGAAGGTTTTCCTGAAGTGTCGCAGGTTTGGCCTTTCCCTAAATCCCAAGAAATCATTATTTGCTATGCAAGAAGGGAAGCTGTTAGGCCACATAGTCTCAGCGGAGGGAGTGAGAATCGATCCTGACAGGGTGGAAGAAATCCAGGCCCTGTCACTTCCCAGATCTAAAAAGGAGGTCCAAGCATTTTTGGGAAGGATTAATTTCCTGAGGAGGTTTGTTTCAAATTTTGCTGAATTGGTGAAACATATCACAGCCATGCTCAGGAAGGGCCACGAAATAAAATGGACTACTGAGCCCAGAAAGTCTTTTGACCAGAAAGTCATTTACATTCATTGACCTCTTCCTGCAGGTCCATTTACAGCACATATTCATACTTATGAGTTTTGCCATAGTCCTTGGCCAGTCCAGTTATATTTACAATCTGGGGGAAACAGGGTGTTACAATTCCCTCCCCCTTAAAAGGAACATCGTCCTTGATGTTCTTAGCTACTAACATGAATTACATGTACAGAAGTAAACAAAATCGGATATGCCTGTCTCATGGCATCCTCCATTTCCCATGTAGCCTCATCTGGGCCAAAATGTTTCCACTGCACCTTGACCTGTGCAATGGTTCTGTTCCGGAGTTGGGTTTCCCTTCTGTCCAATATGCATTGGGGTTCTGGTAGGAACTCTCCCTCCGGTTCCACCTGGATCACAGACCAGTCAATTATATGATTAGCATCATGTACATATTTCTTCAATAAGGAAACATGGAAAACATTATGTGCTTTTACTGTGGGAGGAAGTGCTAGCCGATAGGCTACAGGTCCCACTTTGTCTAGAACCTCAAAGGGTCCACAATATCGGGGTGCCAATTTGGCACAAGCTCCCATTTTTAGGGAACTCCTTGTGGGCTTAATTCTGAGATATACATGGTCTCCTGCTTGGAACTCTCTTGGAGTTCTCTTTTGATCAGCATAGCTCTTCTGTCGGTTCTGAGCAACCTTCAGATTTTGTTTTATTTGAGTCACTTGCTGCTCCATTTCTTTCAACATGTCGGGTCCAAAAGAAATCCTATTCACAGGATTGCTCCAGCTGACTGGAGTATTACATTGTCTACCATAGAGGACCTCGAATGGGCTCATCTTTAAGGATGCTTCGAAGGAGGCAAATTCTACCAATGGAAGGTAGTCTTCCCATTTCCTAGGCTGATGCATCACATGCATTCTTAACATATCTTCTAATATCTGATTTACTCTTTCTGTTTGTCCATCGGTTTGAGGGTGATAGGCGGTACTAAACAACAATTTGGTCTCTAATCCCGCCATCAGTGATTTCCAAAATTTGGAAGTGAATTTTGTGTCTCTGTCAGATATTATTTCTTTCGGTATGCCGTGCAGTCGGAACACCTCTTTCATAAATACCTGTACAATATCTATCGCCTTGCAGGTCGATTTGACTGGAATGAAATGAGCAGACTTGCTCAGTTTATCGACCACCACCATAATGGCATCATTATGTTTGGTTGAAGTTGGTAATCCGGTGATAAAATCCATGGAGATGGTTTCCCATTTCCATTCTGGGATGGGTAAAGGGTGCAGTAATCCGACTGGGTGTCGATGTTCTGCTTTAACCTGTTGGCATTCTATTCATTGGGCCAAATATTTGGCTACGTCCTTCTTCAATCCCGGCCAGTAAAACTGTTTTCGGGTGGCAGTAATCATTTTCTGGTATCCTGGGTGACCAGTGTAAGGTCTTTTATGTAATTCATCCATGATGAACCTCTTCAAGTCGTCACAATCTGGAATGTAAAGTCTATCTCTGTAGGTGAGTAGACCTCCTTTGGTCATCTGATAGCCTTCGTATTTCGTTCCAGCGGTTTCTTGCTGTAGGTACAGGGTTACATTTCGGACGAAGGGATCTGTGTCTTGTGCCTTCTTGACTCTGTCCTTGACATCTGTCTCGCAGGTACTCACCGCGGCCAGGTGGATTGTTTTCATGCTTCTACTAAGGGCATCGGCCACCCTATTCTCCTTTCCTTTGATGTGTTTGATCTCAAAATCAAATTCACTAAGGAGGGCCATCCATCTATCTTGTCTAGTATTGAGCTTGGGTTGATCAAACAAATACCGTAATCCACAGTGATCTGTCATAAGTACAAATTTCCTTCCCAGGAGGTAATGCCTCCACATTTTTAAGGCATGCACTATGGAAGCCAATTCCAGATCATGAGTCACATAGTTGACCTCATGCTCATTCAATTTTCGGGATTCATAACAGATCACTTTTCCTTCTTGCATAAGGACTCCTCCGAGCCCTTCTTTGCAGGCATCTATGCACACAAGGAAGTCAGTTTCTGGGTCAGCGATTTTCAACATGGGTGCATGGGTTAGTAAATGTTTCAAGGTTTGAAATCTTTCTTCGCATTGCTGTGTCCACAGAAATTTCTTTCCCTTCTTCTAGAGGGCAGTGATTGGACAACCAATCTTGGAGAAATCTTTTATAAATCTCCTATAGTATCCCGCCAATCCCATGAAGGATCTAATGTCTAAGACATCCTTTGGGGTGGGCCATTCCATGATAGACCTGATCTTGTCAGGATCTACTGCTACCCCTTCCTTGGACAGGACATGTCCCAAGTAGTGTATTTGCTTCTGAAAGAAGTCGCACTTGCTGAATTTAGCATAGAGCTTATGCTCTCTTAGCACTTGCAGCACTAGTCTAAGATGCTCTTCATGTTCTTTTCTATTCTTTGAGTAGATTAAGATATCATCAATAAAAACTAGTACAAATTTATCTAGAAATTTATTGAGTATATTGTTCATTAAACACATGAAGGTAGCAGGGGCATTGGTTAACCCAAATGGTACTACCACAAATTCATAATGACCATACCGTGTCCGGAAAGCGGTCTTATGGATGTCTTCACCCTTGATACGGACTTGATGGTATCCTGACCTCAAGTCAATCTTTGAGAAAACAGACGCACCTCCCAATTGGTCAAATAGATCATCAATCCTGGGCAAGGGGTATTTGTTCTTTATGGTTACTTTATTAAGTTGTCTGTAATCTATACACAGTCTAAGGGTGCCATCTTTCTTTTTAACAAACAGGACCGGTGCTCCCCAGGGGGACACGTTGGGTCGAATATAACCCTTATCCATCATTTCTTTCAATTGCAATTTGAGTTCAACTAATTCAGGCATGCTCATCCGATAGGGTGTTCTAGACACCGGCACTGCTCCTGGTGCAAGTTCTATTGAGAAGTCAATGTCTCTTCTCGGAGGTAGACCCGGTATTTCTTCTGGAAACACATCTCGGTATTCTCTCAAGATAGGGTAATCTTCAAGGCTTGGCTCTGCACCTCCGGGTGTTTTCAACACCTGTACTGCATACAAGGGACATCCCTTTCGGCAATATTTCCTCATTTGTAATGCTGATATTTGTCTCACCGAGACCGGTTTTCGGATCCCTTGAAGGGTTATCCTTTTTCCTTCTTCGCTCACACATTCCAAGGTTTTATAGTAACCGTCCAGTTTGGCTTTATGGGTGGCCAGCCAATCCATACCAATCAACAGATCGTATGATCCCAGGGGTAATACATTAAGGGTTGCTTGGGTGAGGGATTCACCCAACATTAATTGGCAGGATGGTACGGCCTCTACCACCTTCCTTTTGGTGCCAGTGGCTAACTGTACCAACCATGGTTTAGTTTGCTTCTGTGGCTGTAGCTTACACTTATCAACGGTTCTAGGGGATATATAACTCAAATTTGAACCAGGGTCAATCAAAACAGATACCAAATGGTTGAAGATCATACCTTCTATTTCCACCACTGAAGTTTGGTGGTCAGCCTGGTTATTGTCCAAGGCTGCATAAATCTATGGCACACTCCTGGCCACATCGTTGACTGTGGTAGCTTCCTGCATGTTATAAATCTTCCGACTGTTCTGCAGTCGGAGTGGACAATCTCTCCGGAGATGATCTCCTCTGCAATCCCAACATTCCAAAGGTTTTCTCTTTGGGTTATCAGTCTTTACTGGTATAGGTCCAGAAGTTTTATTTCCGTCCACCGAGGAAAAGTTCTGCTGGAATACACTCCGGGTGGGAAAGTTCACCCCGCGGTTCTTCTTGTAGTTTTTAAATCCCGAGGATTTGCTCCCTTTCTTCTGAAATTTTGAACCATTCTTTTGTTTCCAGTCTCCACGGGACTCTGCCCGATGTCCATATTGCTCATGACAATATGTTTCCTTTCGTATAGTATCTTCTAAGGTCTTTGGTTCGTCAAACTCAATTCGGTTCCGGTATTCCTTGGGAAGCTCGCTGATGAAGCATTGTGCCTTCACCTTCTCTGCTTTGATGTAGGGTACGTACCTCAGTAAGTCGAGGAATTTGTTGACATATTCCTCCATGGTAAGTTGTCCCAGTTTGAGTTCATAAAACTCTTTAGCCTTCTCGTCGAAATACCTTTCTGATAAATACTTCTTCCGGAAGTACTTCTCGAACCGTTTCCAAGACAGGTCCTCCTCGCGGACCCCTTTCATATTCTTAAGGTCTTCCCACCAGATGGAAGCCTTCCCGTTCAGATTGAAAGTGGCCACTCGGGCCTTCAAATTCTCTGAGAAGTCATGGACTCTGAAATATTTCTTCAGCCCAAGTAGCCACGCCTCAGCTTCCTCTCCCTTCTTTATCTCACCGTCGAAGGAGGGAGGTTTGGCCTTTCTAAATTCCTCAAATTTGTGACTCTTAGAAGTCTTTTGCTTCTTCTGTTTTCTGCGAGAATAGGAACTGGTCCTGCTGCTAGAAGAACCTTCTAAATCACTGAATACCTTCTCAGTAGAATCGTCTGGCACTGATCCTTTACCTCTGGGGTGGACCTTTCTGGATGTGCTTCTCTCAGTGTGGCCACTGACACGATCATGATTTTGCATCTCAGGTTCATGCTGCATTTGTCGTTGTAGGTCAGATAGGCTCTGCAGTAGAACTGCATTAATTTCGGTTTGTTTTTCTTGTTCTTTCATCATCCTTTCATTATCAGCCTTGCAGCTTTGCAATTCGACCATGAGACTCCTCACAGTCTCAGCTAAGTTTGTAGGGGTTCCTATTACTCTTCTTTCATCAGACTCCTCATCTCTGTTGTGGGAGCCTTCTCCCACCTCTTGGTGAGTCACCATACTCTGCGTTTGTAGATTCCCGCGGTTGATCGTCCGCTTGAGTGAAAAGAAAAACGTTGGATATTAGTCAAGGGTTAAATACATTTGATAATTTGTGCATAATTTCATAATTCTTTCACATGCACACGCAGTCGGGTGTTCATACTCAAAGTTTTTAATCCTGGATAAGATAGTTAAGTCAGGGGTTACTCCTTATAGGAGTGTTTCATATGAGCTTTATGCGCGACTGATGCGACTGGTGCATGAGCCCAGTCAGGCCGAGTGTTGTAACCATGCTCTGATACCAATTTGTAACACACCCACCATCAAAATTTTAAAAATTATGGGGTTAATCTCCCACCTCTTGAGAAATCCCCCTTAAAAGAGGTTGCATTAGCGAGCTACTCATCCCTGATGCAATATTGGGGTTCAGGGTTTCGGACTTCCCGCCGTAGAGAGTCCCTGTCCTCTCGATTCTTGATTCCTGATGAGCTCTTTCTCTGGTCTTAGCCCCCTCTGGATAGGCTCTCTAGTCCGCGTGACTAGTTCCTATATGACCGCAGTCATATGCTCCCGTCGGAGTTTCAGGGTTTGCGATGTCACCATGTTTATGTCCATGGGACTCGCGATTCTCCGATCCCCGATATGTCCTTAACGCATTAGCCCTCTAGGCTAGCTCCGTTCTCATGTGACCGACTACTATATGTCCACCGCTCTATAGCTACCCATCGGGGTTTCGGGGTTTATGTTGTCGCGATGCACAAGCCTTCGCAAGTTCCAATTCCCCGATCCTCGATGCCACTTGGCATAGATTCACGGCCAAGCTTGATCTTCCGACATCTGTCCCATGTTCTGGTGCCTATGGCCCACACTCCTTATGATGGCGTGGAGTGACACCTATCCTCCACTGGAGTACTATGACTAAGGGACCGTCGCGTTTCGGGGTTTCGGGCTTCCTCCTATCGTGGGTTTCTTGTTATCAAGAACCCCGAGTTGTCGAACCCCGATCCCTCGGGATCTTCTGACACGCGTCCTCGTCGTGAACGGCTCAGATCTCATCGGGAAATCGCGTATAGCGATTTCAATATGTAACGGTTCTATACTCCCTAAATCTCCGATGGTAAAAATCCCGACGCCTCCCAAACGCTGACACGTATCCCGCCGAGATCAATGGTTAGGATCCATTCTCGGGATATCGAGGCTTTTGATATCCTGGTTGTCTTGCTCTCGGGAACTCTGATTTCTCGACTCGCTCTGGATCGCTGACATCTGTCCTCCGAGGATGGATGGCTCAGATCGCATCGAGAAATCACGTATCGCGAGTTCTCTCGACAAGATTTCCTAGTACTCGAAAACTCTGAATTCCCGATTCACGACCCTTCCGGATCTACTGACACGCGTCCTCCAAGAATGGACGGTTTAGATCCTATCGGGAAATCGTGGATCGTGGTTTCACATAACAAAGTTTCCTTGTATTCGAAAACTCCGAATTCCCGATTCACGACTCCTCCGGATCTATGGACACGCGTCCTCAAAGAATGGACGGTTTGGATCATATCGGGAAATCGCGGGTCGCGATTTCTCATGACAACGTTTCCTTGCATTCGAAAACTCCGAATTCTCGATTTGCGACTCCTCGTGATCCCCGTCCACGTGTCCCTGTGGAGATCAACGGCGGAGACTCTTTCTTTGCACACTAGGGCTTAACTCTGATGCAACTTCTCGAGATCTGACGGCGGTCGAGACTATGACCTAAGACCCGACGGTTCAGATCATTTCCTCGCGTGCCTACCCTTGCGCCTAACCCCTGCGCAACTTCTCCAGATCCAACGGCTGACGGGTAGTTGGACAGAGATCTAACGGTCCAGGTTCGTACTTTTGGGTCTTGGAGTTTACGATTCCAATTTCCCGTTGCCCACGATGATATAAGACAAAGGGGCAAGGTAGGTAACACCTGCGTTACTTTCATAAATCTAATGGTCGTGGATGACTACGGACCCTCCGACGAGATCTCATCCGTCGACTTATTTGTCGCACAACACTACTATCTTGGAACCTCAATAGGATCGTTCTTCCTCGTACAGGGTTAATAAGGCCGGTGCATTCAAATCCTTATTCTGGGTTCTGGGTGCACCTTTTCGAGGAGGGAATCTCTGTGAAGAGATCCTTACCGGGTCATTCCCAGGAGCAGGTAAAGGAAGATAACTTCCCGAGGGCAGCTGGGCATGGTTAGCTTCATTTTATTGATGTAATTCGTGCATGATGTCCTCTGTAATAAGCATATATCAACTTAATCACATCAAACACTACGCGGACACCCGTATGCTGTAATTCTTCACAATTTCACAAGTTCTACGAACTAACATCTATTCCATATTAACAATTGTTGTACAAACAATTCCTTCACAGGAAACATGCACGATTCCACAGTCCATGAATATATGTGACAGCATGTAAATTTCAGAATGCAAGATAAATAAAACACTTATCAGAAATAACTTCAGCAATGGAAGGGACTGCTGAGAGGGGTGCTCGTTTCCACCCAACCGTAGGCGTAGCGACTCCTACTGGATTTACCACTAGCCACCCCCGAGCTGAGACCACGATGTCTTGAGACCTGCGTCTCTCTGTCTGCCAGTGCCCAGGAGCGAAGGTTGCAATCCTTCCTCTTTGCGATCACTCACTTTGCGTAAAATTGCCAGAGTTCCCCTCGCGTCTGCTCCCTTTCAATCGTTTCAGCCATACGCCTTATCCTCTCGCGAGGTTGCGTGTGGCACGATTTTCCTCTCACTGATCAGGCCTGACGTCCCTACGGATGGGCGGTTCACCATCCCATCCCTCATCAAGACATCCGCCTACCAGCCTGCGAGCCATTAATTTTCAGGGCCAGCGAGCCGCTTTTGGTTCTCCGGGCCAGTGGAGTCCAAATACGGTATTAAATTCTCAGTGGAAGTTAACGCCCCTTTTTCAAGGTGCCCTCCACCACCATCGTGGTCTCTTTTCCGCACATCCCCTCTCAGCAGTTCTGCAATAAATTCAAACTATCATTTACATTCATTGACCTCTTCCTGCAGGTCCATTTACAACACATATTCATACTTATGAGTTTTTCCATAGTCCTTGGCCAGTCCAGTTA
>CBVK0103243505.1:0-16787 GCA_900067695.1 Picea abies
ATGCCCCAATTAAGGGGTAATGAGCCAATATTAGGGCTTAACATTATACCACTATAAGACTTAAATGGGCATACATATCCCTAATTTATCATGTGTCCCTGATGATTTAGATAACTTGTTTAGTATAGTGGATAACCTATATTATGGAGTTGTTATCACTTGGAGGAGTTGATCGTGATTCAACTAAATGATTTGTGACTAGGTGGTGTTAGTTGTAGACTCTAGGTAGCATGGTAGGCTTAGACCCTTGGAATGATGTTGATGGGTTCCTAGGGTTCTTGACCTCCTGTAGCACGTCCATAACTACTCCAACTCTAAAAAAGGAGTATAAATTGGAGCTTTCGGGTGGAGGAAAAACTGAAGAGAGAAATGCATCCTTATGTTGGCATTTTCATTATAGTCCTGCAACTCCCCTTTCCCCCTTTCTTCTGAGATTGCCCTTCCCATATGAAAACTCTTGTTTTCAGATGTTGTGTTCTCCCTATCATTTCAAGAAGAAATCCTTTGCCTTCCTTGGACCTGTTAGAGCACATTGTATTAGAGGTCTTGTTTATCATCTCTTTCCTTGGGTGGAGGAACTTGGAGCATAGTTTCGAGACCATGCCACAATAGTTACAGGTTGTAATCAACCTTTATGATGTTCATAATAAAATATCTCTCGTTCTTGTCCATTTCATTTGTTGATTCATGTTTTTAATAGATTATATATATCTTGATTTGAATCTATTATGTAAATTGAAATGATCATATTTAGTCAGTTATCAAATAACTACCAGTTTACAGTTCCTCGTCTCTTTGTTTGCAGGAGGTGTTAGAGGATCATTGTGAATGAGTTTTGAAGCGAATGTCTTCGAGCAGGATCGGCATCAAACGTCGAAATCCAGGTTTTTTCTCTTCACTTTCCTTTGAAAGTTAGTTATTGCAAAGTAGTTACTTTTGACTGACTATTTAATTTGAGTTTGAGAGTGGCCTTTTAGGGTATCGCTATGTTGTGGCCCTGATACATAGCCATAGGACTTTGTTTTCTGTAACACCTAGTGCATGGAATATGAAAATTATATGTACCTATATCTATGTACATATTTAGGTCTTATATCACTATAAGACTTAAATGGGCATGCATAGCCCTAATTTATCATTTGTCCCTGATGATCTAGATAACTTGTTTAGTATAGTGGATAACCTATATTATGGAGTTGTTAGCACTTGGAGGGGTTGATCGTGATTCAACTAAATGATTTGTGACTAGGTGGTGTTAGTTGTAGACTCTAGGCAGCATGGTAGGCCTAGACCCTTGGAACATTTTTTCCATTCAAGGGAGTTCATTAAGAAGATGAATGAACCATGTACATGAATGGCATTCTACTAGAATGTTGGCTATAACAACTAGGTACCCATGTATTCTTTGGATCATTGTTCCTTTATATTAATGTTGACAATTTGATAATGTCTACATGATTGAGGCATGAGATATACGAGATTGGACTAGATATAGACTTTGTTGATCATGACTGACATATTCAATTCACGGTGGAGCATTCATTGTAGAGAACTAGACTCTAGTTAAGACTACTTGAGAGACATTAACAAAAATACCCATTAAGGAAGAGTGTTGGAATTATTAACTCTTACTTGTTTTATAGAGTAATTTATGATTATACAATAAGTTTATAATTTTTATTGCACTTCTCATTATGATGTAAAGTTTGTCTCCATATAAATAATCTTCTAGTATGTTTTAAGAGAAGTTATTAACTCTAGTTGAGATTACTCAGTGGTTAAGATATTCTCTCAACTAATTATTAGTGTCCTAAAATAATATGTTACATTTAGATAAAACTTCATTTATTTATGTGTATTATTATATTGCTAAATAAACCACTCAACAAACTTTTAAAACCATGTACAATGTCTCTTGTTTGCTAACATTATTTTCATTTTAACTCATTTCAAAAAGGATAAAATCCCTTTACGTGAAAACACTTTTTTAAATACAAAATTTACACCTTTAAACGTTTGACCTCTAAAAGCACTTTGATAACTATGAAGTTAAAACATCTCTAACAATGAAAATATTAAATCGAAGGTTTAAATATTATCGAGTACTACGAAAATAAAGTTTCTAAATGTTTTATCCCAATGAATATATTAAATCGAAGGTTTAAATATTATCGAGAACTACCAAAATAAAGTTTGGAATTGTTTTATCCCATGAAAACAAAGGAAAGTGAGCTCTGCATAATTTAAAAAAAAAAAAAATGATTCTCTGTAAACTTGGATGAAGTACGCATATCTTTTTGATCCACTGCAAACTAATACAGGTCAGTTTGTAAAGCATCCTACTTCGTACAACACAAATCATGGAACTTGTCTTAATTGAAAAATGAAACGTATATCCCTCCCGTGGCCTACAAACTAATACAGAGTCAGCTTTTTAGAGGATCGTACTTCGGAGAACACAACTCATGGAACTTGTCATGACTGAAAAATACAAGTCATGCACAGCTTTTCACTCGTACACCGGCAGCCTCCCGACTTTTTAGTGAAAAATACAAGACATGCACAGCTTTTCACTTGTTAGACCGACACATTGTGATGATCCACATGCAATTTTCAACCCGACATACATCATATCAATGCTGCGAAACGTACACATTCCAAACTACTCTCCCACGTGACTTCCATCGACCGGACTGGACTGAACTCAGCAATCCTGTGCATGTAAATCCCGCGACGACTTTTAGTATGCTCAGTACTTAATGACTTAATGGTCACCAAACTTACGAAGCAAATTATGTTAAACAAGTCATCAGCTCGATGAAAAATCTCTGGAATATTAGAATTATACAAACTTAACCACTCAAATCTACAGATTCAACCATGCATTACCTGTATTGCTCACTAAGTATAAGTTCTACTACCTCTAAAACATCCAACAAAATCTACAATCCATTATTATCCTGTATTGCCCACCAGGTATAAGCTCTGAAACTCTATTTAGAAGACTATAAAGGTGTGACTCAGAATCTGAAACTCTATTTAGAGGACTATAAAGGTGTGACTCAGATTTCTGAGTCACACCTTTATAGTCCTCTAAATAGAGTTTCAGAGCTTATACCTGGTGGGCAATACAGGACAATACACTACATTAGCCATGAAGTAGTTTAATTGTTCTACTTTTTATGGATATATATAATATTAAAATCAATCAAATCACTACTAAAATCAATAAATATATTAAAATATAAAACTATTCTTATTAGTACCTACTGAAGACCAAAACACGTTTGCACATTGACTATATACACCTACTATTTTATACCTCTACTCATGTCATGTCAAGAGATAATAATTCTCTGACACAACAATGCTTGCCACAACCCCTTCAATTGTCATCAGGAATGCTTCACGAAGCAAATTATGCAAAACAAGCCATCAACACACGCTCTGGATCATCCAACAAAGTCTGCAGTCCACTATTGTCCTCTGCTACGCAGCTGTGAAACTTCTATTCAAAGGACTATAAAGAGCAGCTCAGGTCCATGTACTACACGCTATCGGTTCTAAAACTCCTACCCAAACGACTATAAAGTGCAGCTAAGCTTCACACGTGACTAGGATGACATGCATCAGTGCATATGATGTCAGAACCCAATTGCATTCCTGGGGAAGCTAATAATTCTCAGGCACAACAGTGCTTTACCACAACGAGTGAACTATCCTGAGTAATGCTTAATGAAGTTTGATATAAGATTTGTTTGATGGTGGTTTAATGGTTAAAAATTGTTGAAGTTTGGACAACTGTTAGAAGAAACTGATGAAGTTGGTTGAAGTTTGGACAAAATCCAGAAGACATTCTTCTGATGTTTGGACAACGGAAATGACATTCTTCCATATATATAATTAATATTATACCACATGATATTTATAATACAGGGTATAAATATATATAATAAATAAGTAGTTATTTATTATCATTCATGATCACTATATGTTCTTTATATATGGAACACTCATCATTGTAATAATACATGGATCATTTATGATCTCATATTATCTCATATAGAAAAATCAACAAAAACAAATTTAAAATTACAATTAAAATCTGATTTTTAGAGATATAGACTCTTTGTATGTTTATATCTTTTTCTTCTAAGATATGTTTAACTAAAAAAAGACTTAAATGATCTTCTATCAAAATTAAACAAAGTAATTTAAATAAATTTTTATTAACAAACAAATAAAATATATTAGTGTTAATGGTTAAAAGCTGTTGATGTAGAAGACATTCTTCCACACACACACATATATATGACATGATATCTATAATACAAGATATAAATATATATAATAAATAAGTAGTTATTTATTATCATGTATGATTACCATATGTTCCCTATATATGGAACACTCATCATTGTAATAATGCATCCATCATATATCGTCTCATATTATCTCATATAGAAAAATTAACAAAAACAAATTTAAAATTACAATTGAAATCTGATTTTTAGAGATATAAACTCTTTATATGTTTATATCTTTTCCTCCTAATATATGTTTAACTAAACAAACTGATTTAAATGATCTTCTATCAAAATTAAACAAAGTAATTTAAACAAATTTTTATTAACAAACAAATAAGATATGTTAGTGTTAATGGTTAAAAACTGTTGATGTTTGGACAACATGAAGAAGACTATATATATATATATATATATATATATATATATATATATATAAAAATCAATCAAAATAATTTAAATAAACATTTATAAAAAAATATTACAAAAAATATTTTCAAAAATCAATCAAAATAATTTAAATAAACATTTATAAAAAAATATTACAAAAAATATTTTCAAGTTTTTATTAGTGTTTATTGGTTTTGAAGAATTTTATTATGTATGGTCATCTAAATTCCAACTCAACTGAAACTAAAACAAAAACCTTAAACAAACCCAACCATGTTAAGAATTAATATAAATTAAATAAATTTCTTTAATTTCAATCGATCATAACAATATCATCAACAAAACCACAAGTAACACAACAATCTTATGGGCATATCATAACAACACAGACAACATAACAATCTTTTATGGGCATAATCTTTCAATGTACAACATTAAAACATCAACGCCACCACACGCAAGCAAAACATTCATCTGTCTGCAGAAATACAACACTTATGTTCGAAGCAGCATGGCTAAAATGAAATAAAGGCAATATTAGAAAAAGCATGGCTAATGAGTGTAAGGATCAGCTCGCCTAAAACACTGTCACTTGGTGACTTTAGGTTGTGAGGCGCCTCCTCAGGTAAACACGTTAATTTTGCTAATTTTCCATTGCAAAGTAGAAAATTACAATCGATGACAGAGAAAAATAACTTGTTCATACATATGTAGAAAAGCTGAAAAGTTGTTCACTAAAAACTGGTAACCATGGCCCTGGTAGGGTTTGCTTAATTTTACATTAACTTATAAATGGTAGAGTAGACAATTACATTCCATCATATATGAAATAAAATATAGATTATTATTATTATTATATAAAAGTTAAAATATGGTAATTTAAAAACTTTAAATAATATAAGTTAATTTTTAAGGATATAAGTTTAGTTTAAAGGTTTTAAGTTTTAATTTTTTCTTGTAAGTTTTTTAATGAGTTTTGTTCAAAATTTAATGGTAAATTTTTGAAGAGTTTTGTTCAAAATCCAATTAAAATAGAAAAGGATAATTAAAATTACATATTTCTATGGTTGAGATTATTAAACCGTTTACTTTTTGGCTGTTTTATTGTAATTTTTTCATTTTGATTTTGTCCGAAATCAGGTGATGAATGGTTGGATATGAAGATTTCAATGACTAAGTTTGTATAATCCCAGTGTTCCAGGTTTTTTCAATAGACTGAATCCATTTATGCATTCAGAAATACAATTTTAATAACAGAAAATAGAGATTTTATCCAAATTTACTCCGGCCAAAAAACCCAAAAGATAAAACCTTTAACCAAAGCTCAATGACAAAAAAAAAAAAAAAAATTTAAGAATTCCTTTAAAAAAACCTATTTAAACCATCCAAAAGTATGATTTATTCTAGTAGACTGTGACATAGAAAGAAAACAAAGGCTGTGCGGTCTACACCAAGTACCTCGCAACCTTCCTGCTCACATTAGTAAAAATTGAAGTATCAGGGCCCGGACACCAATCGTTACAGCCGCCACCTTATGCAATGTCATATCTTTTGTCAAGTCTTCCGGATAGGTAGATGTTCGTAATTGATCGGGTCGTGATAGGTACACGTTTGAAATTGATAAGATTGTTTCAACTGAATTCAGCAATACGTACCCTATATTAATTATTATTGTACTCACTAGTGTTTAGATTTTCGTACTGGTTCTGCTTGTTTCACCTGCATGTTTCAACTGAATTCAGCAACATGTACACTATATTAATTGTTGGAGTACTGGCTACTGTTTATTTACCATTGTGAATATTATATAACTTTGAACTCAAATGAAAGAAAACTTCAATCATGCATATAAAACATGACACAAAAATTTACTTGAAAGAAATCCCAAGTTTGTAAAACTATCGGTCGAAATAGCGCCTTGAAGCGGTCCTTAGGAAGCAGGCAAGATGGTTTGGTTCGAAAGTCTTCAGTTTGACTGCGCAGGCAGGGCCTAGAGACCTAGTTCACTCTTCATGTTGGCCTCTTTCCGCTCTTCCGGTCGTAGCAAGGCGGGGCTTGGTCCAGTCTTACAGGACTCACCCGTACCGGTAGGTTCCTTCGGCATAGCTGTGGAATCAGTCGAGGGAGTCTCGCTGCGCTCTGGAATTAATAATTACTAACCCTGTGGTAGTAAATTGAACCAAACCCTAATGAAACTCAACCTGGTATTGGATTGGAAACCTACAGTGGCATAGGAATCCCCCGGACGGAGGGTAGGCACAAAAACAAAAGCAAACAGGAAACGCTTATCAAGGTTAACAGTTGTGTTATCCGCTTAATATAAGTTCAATGGTTTGCTATGCTTGCATGATTCGAGTAATTCTGATGATATGGATTTCAGTCATTGCTAAGCGGCATTAGGCGTTGGCAATAACGTTTATTCATTCAAGATGGCTTGCATTAATATACGTAGTTGGCTTTTTAATTATCAATGCCAAGTTACATATACAAAGGACTCAACTCAAGCTTATGTTCCTGTGCCAAATCTCAATAACCATAAGAGGGAAGGCTTCCTTTGCTCTACTTATCTCAATAACCATAAGAGGGAAGGCTTCCTTCGCTCTACTTGCACCCAATGACCACACTTTGTGTGAATGCATTCCATTGAGTTCCTTAACAATTCCGAATGGTTAGTATGTCCACGAATTGAACTTCTTCACAGCCCCTTTCATCCACTCTTTAATGATATAGAGCTCGTGCATTGCCCCTGGTTGCCTAATTCTAACTTGCACATGATTAAGAAGTTAACCATGGGCTATTTTCTTTGGGTCATGGTAGTAATTTATCTATGCATGTGACATGTGGAATTTTCTTTATTGATGAGATGTATTTAGCATTCGTGTTCATCTTCAGTGATTTGATTAACAAGGGGCTAGGGTATTGATATGATTGAATTGTAATGAATTAATGAATGGTTGTTTGGATACTTCGATGGTGTAATTTGATTTTAAGATGATAAATTATTACTAATATTGCTAAGCAAGTAAGTGTAAGTTGTGGTAGATGAGAAAGACTTGCAAAACTCTAGGGTTGACTAAATGGGAATTTGTGGAAGTATATTTATAGTTCCAATTGATTTTATGATAATTGTATTTCATATCTATATGCATATGTTATTCTATCATTTCATTCATCTTTCTAATGTAGGCAACTTGTATTGTGATGGTTAAAGGTGTCTATGACTATTTTGGAGAACTCTAGGATGGATATTTACAATAAAATCCACATAGGGTAACCTATGAGGTTGAACATTTGATATTGCCTTAGTATTTATGTTTTCAATCTACTTGATATGCATTTGTTATCACGTGTGCATGAAACATGGGTGAAGCCTTACCAACTTTTCAATAGATGGGTGTGGGGCATGGCATGAGGCACTAGTTTTGTCTGTGTTAAGATGAGTACATAAATGTTTTCTTACGCACTTATGTCTTATGAATGAGCAATGACACTTATGACTCCCGAGTTGGTCTTGGGTACATAGTATTGATGGTTGTGTGCTTGGTCATAGGACAATTAGTGGTGGCCATCTCACCCACTCAATGCTAAGGACGAGTCGTCGTATCTTAGCTTACCTATCGAGTCCCAAGCCAAGCCAAAGGTGCATGTTGACTTATAGGGAATACAAAAGTGAAGTAGGTAGACAAACCCACCATTGTTAACATTCAAGGTTACCACTATCTATGAGTAGAGGTAACACAATACTCTTAGTAATTTCATCATGGTGAATAAGGGAAAAGATACCTATTAAGGATGACCTTACTCCCCAAGAACTAATCCTTCCAAATCCTAAACTAAGATGATTAATTTAAAAAGACCATATGATTAAATTAATTAATAAGTTAATTACCTACTTTGAAGGGTCTCTTATTAATAAATTAAAAAAATATATTTGAGAATTATCTCCCACCAACAACGTAGAAAAGTGATTATTCTAGGGGTAGGGGATATATTATTATTTTAATGAATAAATAAAAAAAATAAATTATAAGAAATTTTTATTGGAGAGTTATCTCCACATCTTAGAGAGGTGATTATTCACTTAAATAATAAATATAAATAAAATAGAAAATATAATTAAATAAGAAAACAAAATAATTTTTCTTAGAGGGGTGAGGTGGTTAGCCTTACATTCACTATAAATAAGAGTGGCCTCCATGGGTTTTTAGAATAATTTAGATAGTATAAATATGTTATAGAAATTTTGCCAAAACCTAATGAAGGAGATGAATAATAAATAATGAATAACTTATCAGTTGCATCTGGAAGGAAAGTTGCATCTGAAAGGAAAGGAAAGAAAATGATCCCCTTTCGATGTTGTAGTGAATAACCCGACATGTCCAATAAAAAACAAACCCTACCAACATTATGAGAGGCATACCCATTATTGTTGCAAATTTTGTTGATGGATTTATGGTTTCTACTTCTTGTCATCATCCCACATAAAATAGGGGTTTTAGGGAGAGAAGTTATCCCTAGGTATGGTAGGGTGGAAATGTGTCGACATCATATCAATTGGAAATGGCAATGGACTCGAGGAACTATATATTGTCTCAATTGTCGAAGTGGAGTTTCTAGTTTTGTATAATGTAATTAAATATGATATGTTTGATAAAAAAAATTATTTGATTAATTATTTTCTTTTGTTATATGCATGTTTGTCTCATATAGAATTAAGGGTTTACTGACATGGTTGTTGTTATGAGAAATATGTTGGATTTGTGCAAAATTGCCTCTAACAAAAGTATGGGAAAAATACATTGAAATTATGCTTGAGAAGTTGTTAGAAATTGTCTCCTAAAGAACATAAATAATGGTGGTTATGACAAGATAATAGAAAGAGAGGGACGGGACTTGGGGTACGTTCCAAGAGGGAAATTGTGGTAAACCTTGGTTAATTGTTTCAATTAAAATGATCTAAATTTCTATTTTCATTTGACATAAAGTTGGTAGTTGTCTTTACTTCAAACGAAAAGTTAAGAGTATGTTTCCCAAGTGCTTGGAAAAATCCTTGGAAAATATGTCTTTCATTTGAGGAAAAATTGGAAAAAGAGTTTAAGAATTCCAAATTGTTAATCTATTCAAGAATCAAAGAGTATTTCTTAGAAAATTGTTAAGAGTATGTTTTCCAAGTGTTTGGAATTTTTTTTGGAAAATATGTCTTTCATTTGAGGAAAAATTGGAAAAAGAATTCAAGATTTCCAAGTTGTTAATCTATTCAAGAATCAAAGAGTATTTCTTAGAAAATTGCTTCTCAAGTATTTGTAAATATGGTTTGTAATTCCTTCCTACCAAGTGTTTTTATAAACCCCTAAATGAATGGTCTTGTTTATTTGAGAAATTCTGATTTTGAACAAGATCCTTTTAGTCTCCTTGTATTGATAAATAGTTGGGTGAATGCTTGTGATTTGTTAATAAATAAATTGGGTATTCATTCTTAGCAATTTTGGAAGAAAATTGCTTGTGGAGTTGTAGATGACACTTGGTTGATTGGACAAGTGTTTGTTAAAATCTTTGAATGAGGTAATGTGTATTTAAGAATTTATAAATCTAATGTTGCTTTCAATCCTTTAATACTTTCAGTCTAGCATCATAGAAATAATTTGGTGCAATTGCCTTAGGTAAAGTATATGAATGCATGATCTTGATTGCACTTGTGAAAGGATATGATTATGTTTGTAAAATCCTTTATTTATCTATATGTTGGTGAATATGTGGGGTAATGCTTGTATATTCTTAGCATAAAGACTATAAGTTCATGATAATAAATTTTAACAAGGAATTTGCATGTTTTGGTTTGAATTTTATGTTGAAAATTTATGATCTAGGTAAGATGTATGTTTTATTAATTTGATTTAAGAAAACACATCTCTAGGAAATTTTGTTGTAGTTTATACCAAGTTTAATAGGGGTCACGTCATATGTACCTATAACTCCCATTTTGAGTATGAAAAAATGGTTTGTAGAGGTTGATTCCATGATTTGGGTATTTTCATAAGAGCATAGATCACCTTGCAAGGGTTTTCAACCAAGATATGGGTTTAAATTCGATGGATATTCTCTTATTAATATTTTGATCTATTGTATTTACATCGTAGACCAAGTCTTTGTACAATTTCTTGCATACCATGTGTTTGTATACATGTTTGTAGTTTCAAGTGTTTGATAAAAATTGTCACCTAAAATGTTGATGTTTATAACTTGGTTTCCAAAATATTTGAAATAAAGTATGATCCAAAAATTAATATACTTAGATATATATACATAAAATTATGCTTTTGGCTCACTTTGTGATCTACAAATATCAAGAAAGTCATTACCCAAACCATTGGGTCCAAACGAGTTTGAAGTCAATCTGGGTTGTTTAGAAAAATGTATTAATAGTTACTCCTAAACCAGATGGATATACATTATGAGAAATCTTGTTCTTAATCATTGCAATTTGAGAGTAATGCTACGATGGCGTTTTCCTTGGCTTAATACCAAATTGTTGGGAGTTTTCATGTGTATAAATCAATGTGAAGTTATGCTCTAACTTTTCTTAATTTTGTTGTTATTTGAAATCCATGAATATAAACACTTATCAGGTTATTATTTCAACTCATATTGTTTTCTTTAAATCCTCATGTCCTCATATGAAATCAACCATTTGAATGTCCATAATATATCATTTTTCTTGTGAAAAAATTGACATGGGTTGTTATTTTAAACCTTTTTCTTGTCTTAAACTTGAAATTGAAGCCATTATAATAAGTTGAATTTGAAATAATTTTACTTGTAATGATTTGATTTCAATGAAGTCAGCCATTTGAATGCCCATAATATATCATTTTTCTTGTGAAAAAGTTGAGAATGAAGTGATTGACATGGGTTGTTATGTTAAACCTTTTTCTTGTGTTAAATTTGAAATTGAAACCATTATAATGAGTTGAATTTGAAATAATTTTACGTGTAATAATTTGATTTCAAGCCATGTTTGTGGACAATATTATGAAATCAAGAATGCTTGCATTTGATTGGGCATAAGTGGACTGCTGCATTGTGAATGGACTTGCATGTATAATTGGGCATGATAAAAGTGTAAATTATCCTTGTAGCTTAAAACACCTTCGGTTAGTTTCTAATTTTATCTTTATTAGTTTTTACATGAGAGTCACCTTGTAGTGGAGGCGTTTGATTATCATTCGTTGGCAACTTATTGTATATTAGGATATCCAAGTTTGATACTATGACTAAACTTCTAAACGTAAATATGAGATGAACTTAATATGATGTAATAAATTTGTGAGAGTGTTTATGAGGGTTTACTTATAAGTGAGGTTTGTTTAATTGTTATTGAAAAGTGAGATATGTTTATAATGTTACAACGTTGGTTCACCTTTGCATAAATGTTATAAATGGTGTGACTAACATAGTCAATGTGATTCTTTTTTTTTTATATTTTGGCCATCTTGGAACGTTAGTAAAGAGCATGCATCTTGTTGTATTCAAAGATGGTTTTAGGTAAATATATCCTACACTCTTATACAATAGTCAATGTGATTCTTTTTTTTTATATATTTTGGCCATCTTGGAACGTTAGTAAAGAGCATGCATCTTGTTGTATTCAAAGATGGTTTTAGGTAAATATATCCTACACTCTTTTACATTCTTATTGTTGTCTTATGTTTTGAAATAAAGGTATTTTGGTCATCTTGTGCATGCCTCTTGTTGTAATCAAAGATGGTTTTAGGTAAATATATCCTACACTCTTATACATTCTTATTGTTGTCTTATGTTTTGAAATAAGGGTAGAGTTTGAGTTTATTCCCAATCCAAAAATGCCTTTTCATATAGATAAGAGATTGTATCGATAAAAGGAGGATTTGTTCATATAGATAAGAGATTGTATGGATAAAAGGAGGATTTGTATCATTTTTATTTGAGTGTTATTATGGTATTGTCTTGTAATTCCTTTAATGTGTTTATGGAATGAAATCGATTTGAAGTACAATGAATGTGTAAGAGGGTTAAGATACGTAATTTGTTGGTGAGCTTAATGTTGTAGTAAGACCATGTTACATCAAATAGTAACATAAAGTTGTTTTCTTCACTCTTCATGTAATATTACATCAAATAGTAGCATAGTAGCATAGTAGCATAAACGTTGTTTTCTTCACTCTTCAAGAATGTTAGATTACTCTTTCACATTTGTGAATTTGCTTCTTTTATGGGTATGCTTGAGGTTTGTAGCTTAGGTATTAATTACAAGTCATTGTCTTAAAAAACTCAAAAGACAATTAAGTTTGGGTGATTGGAACTAATGATTAATGCATGAATATGAATAGAGAATATAATTTCTTGATATAATATCAAGTAGCATTGAGATCACACGAATGAATAGTTTTGTAAATCATCCAAGTTATATCTAGTGCTCTTGTCTATGTATATTGGGAAGTGACCATCTAGTGGTCTACAAAATACAATTTAAGAAATGGATTATGAATGATGTGCACAAATTGGAACTTGTATGTGACTTGATATACATAACACTTTTGAAAAAAAACTGTTATCCCTTCTAGATTTTGACTTGGTTGTTATGTTGGCTTTGATTCTGACTTCTCTTCACTCTTCCCAAGTTGCTTCTGTACTTTTGGGTGAAACATTTTTATCCTATCTAAAATTTTTTCCTTCTGATGAAATCCTATTCACTCTCCTTTTTCTTCCCATACACAACATCAAAAATTGAAGGTGCCAAATAACCATGGAAAGGTTCAAAAGGGGATTTTTGGGTGGAAGAATTGTTGAACATATGTCAATTGGTCTTCCCATATCTTTGAATGTTTCCCATTGTAACCCTGAATACCTGCACCATATATTTGTAAAATACTTTGGTATATCCATTTTTATATGGATGAAAAGTTGTAGAATGTTGTTGGTTATTACTCTCTCTTCCTACTCTTGGGCTAAAATAGGTTCATATCTGAACAAGTTTCCAAAAAAACCTTTTAAAACTATCGGACATCCTGGTAAACCAGAAGGCAACACAACACAGAGAATGTACTATGCAGTCTCACCCGAGATAGTCCTATGGGTAACTGAAATGATCAAATGATGACAGTCTAGGAAAGAGTGGGGATCGTGGTTTTTCACTTCATCTTCTTAGGCCTTGATCTAGTTCTTCCTTCTATTATTCTTAATATTCATTCATTTGTTATGATTATGCATGTATTCTAACATATCTAACATATGGAAGATCCAACTAAATCATTCATTCATTCATCATCAAACTACTAACATAAGGTAAATACACCATAAACACAACACATAACATGGGTTTTACTGTGGTTCACCCTCTCCTAGGATACGATCACAAAGATTTGGCTTCGTAGGCTCTTCTTATTATGTTGTTGCAAAGTATGGCACTGTGCGCACTACAATTTCAGCTATACAACCACAAAATAAGTTCCACAAACTTTGTGAGGTGGACGAGATCGCACCAGGCTTCTCAACCTATGATCTAACCCTCAATATATATCTCATTGACTCTCCTACAATTCAACAACTTACAAAAAAGTATCAGATCTTACAGTAGCTTCCTTAACCAAATAGAACAAAACTTAGGAACCACGACCTAGACCTCCTAGGTGCTTATTTATACTAATTTTCAGCTTATGAGCTGTTACAATCTCTTACAAAAAACCTAACCCTAATGTGGTTAGGTTTTGCTACATTCATGCCTTGCATGCTTTCCTCCTTTCCATGCGACTTTCCCTTGCACATGCTTCTTTTCCTACTAGTTGTCCTTCTTCAAAATTGGACTTATCTCCCCAAAATAGGCATTTTCTCCATGTTAGGTCTATGCCCAACAGGTCCCCAAGACTGACATGTGGCTCGTCACAAGACACTTAGCTAGCACATTCTTCTTCTACAGTTGTTTCCAGAATTTGGAACTTCTCTGATAGTTCTCTTCCTCGTGTCTTGACCTGTGCGGCTTTTCCTATCAGTGCCTCTATTGATTGTGATGGGATCTCCTCCTAGATCATTGTTGTTTTCTCTGTGTGCACCTACAACATTCTCTTCTTTTCCTCCTCCAGCTGTGCGATCATCTATGCCGCTTGATCCTGGAGGGGTTCTACTTTCACCTATCTCTCTTGTTTTTGCATTTGTCTGGATTTTAAATCTTCCTGTTGCTTCTTCAAGTCCTGATTTCATTTTAGGTGCTCTATGATGTTCATTGTTTTATGTCTTTTCTTGAGCTCTTGTATGGTTGATTATCATGGTACTGAAATTTTTGAGTGCGGCATGTATTTTTATGGTAACTTTCCCTTAGTGCGCAATGTGTCACCCATATGTTGTGCACAAACATTTTTCTTTTCATTGCGTTGAGTCAACTTCCTCTGCACATTGTATTTCCCAATATTTTTGTATTTTATGTCTTTTGTATTTTTCTATTTTATGACTTTTCTATTTTTTTATTTGTTTTTCCTTCCTTTTCTCCTTTTTATTTATTTTTCTCATTGTTCTATCTTAAATTCTACTATGGTACACTTTGTACAAGTTTTCTTACTGCACTATAACTTTTAAGTCCTAGGAGGTCGACTATCCCTGTATAGTTTCAATCAACTCCCCTTGATCAATCCTTTCAATTATGTGCCTCCGAAGTCTTTTAAATATACAAATCCCCAATATGTGACATTATTCACTTTAAATGGCCCCAACCAATGCATTTTGAATTTAACCGGATGCCAAAAAAATTTACTGTCATAAAGCAAGACTAGGTCTCCCTCCTTGAAACGATTCCTCTTGACATGTATTTCATGCCAAGATTTTTCTCTTTCTTTCTATACTTCTTGTTGAAATCCTTCAATAATCCTATCTTCTTCCATCTCCATTAGTTGATTGAGACTTTCCTTTACTGCACCTCTTTCTGTCTTGTTCGTGATTGCTGCTACACGTAGACTGGGTACCATAAATTATAATGGTACTACTTCTTTATTCCCATACACCAATATGAATTCATGTATTTCCTATCAAATTTTTATATGTAGTCATGTATTCCCATAGTACCTATGGTATCTTTAAATCCCAATCATCCCTGTTGACATTGGATATCTTTTTCAGATCATTCTCCAAGATCTTATTGAAGGCTTCTATTGTTCCATTTATTTGAGGATGGTATGATGTACTCTTCTGATGATAGACTTCAAACTCCTCATTCATAGCCTTGATATTACTGTTGATAAAGTGAGCTCCTTAGTCACTCATCAAAATACTTGGAGAACCAAATCTACTAATCACTTGCTCAAACAAGAAGTGTGTTGTTGTCTCTACGCTGAAATATTTGACTGGTGCTACTTCTTCCCATCCTGTTAAGTATTCTTTCGTAGTAATCATATATCTCGCTCCTCAACTTTTTGTTGGTAAATGAATTGGCCCCACAAAGTATATTTCCCATTTTTCAAATACCTGCAAAGTTACTTGTGGTCTTAGGGGCATCTCATCCCTTCTATTAGGTTTACTAACCCTCTGACAAAGATCACATTTCTGGCAATATTCCTTAGCATCTCTATGTATTGTTGGCCACCATAGTCATCCGCGCAATACCTTATGCGCGATAGATTTTCCTACATAATGTCCTCCAGCTACTCCCTCATGAGATTCTACCAAAATTCTAGGCCTTGCATGTTCTAGTACACATCTTCTCAAAACATTGTCTGCACCCATCTTGTATAAATGTCCTACAATCAGTTGATAGGCTGCAACTCTGACTACCAGATTTTTCTTCTGCGCAATGTTAAAATCTTGTGGCGCAATCCCTGTACTCAAGTATTCAATAATATTAAGAAAATATTCATCGGCTACTTGGAATGAAAATAACTGTGCATCATGGAAGTTGTCTTCCAAGTTGGTAGGTTCTTCTGCGTTCGTTACCCTTGACAAGTGATCAGGTCTCGCATTCAACTTCACTGGTTTGACTATCACTTCAAAATCATATTCCTGAAATAAAAGTAGCCATCTACATATCCTCCCCCCCAACATTGGCTTGTTGACTAGGTATTTGAGGGTTGAATG
>CBVK0103243510.1:0-10296 GCA_900067695.1 Picea abies
GTGTTCTTATTTTTATTTCTTTTCTCCCATGTGGAAAGGGTCTGAAGTCTCATTATTTCTTTATAATATGCTACCCGAATTTACATATTTTACATAAAAATTGGACATCAATCATGATGGCATGGGTCCCTTCACACCAACAAGTCTATTTCCTTCGTTATCCATATCCCTACACAATGCCTATGTTGATAATCTTAGATTCTTGTGTCGATAGCCAATTGTTCTTGTCAGACTGATTTGGATCAATCAGTCCTTGGAAAAGGATATTTGTTCTTTATGGTGACCTTATTCAGCTATCTGAAATCAATAAACAACCTTAAGGTTCCATCTTTGTTTTTTCACAAAAAGAATTGGGGCTCCCCAAGGTGACACACTTGGGAATATATACCTTTTCTTAAAAAAATATTCAAGTTTCATCTGCAACTCATTCAATTCGAGTGTGCCCATTCTATATGTTGTCATAAACACTAGGGCATCTCTTGGCACCAAATCAATAGAGAAATCAATGTTTGTTTTTTGTGGCAATCATGGGATTTCCCCAAAAACATATTTAAAATCCCTCAAGACTGGATTGTTTTCAATACTTGCCACTTTATCTCTATCTACCTCTTCCATGTAGGCTACAGAAAATTGACATCCCTTCCCGAAACTCTTTTTCATTTGCATGGCTGAAATTTCTCTAATAACTATATCTATCGAAATGCCTTGAATCTTGCCTTGTTATCCTTCCTCATCGAGATAAGTGCTTATATTGTTGTAACAATCTAGGACAACATGGTGTTCCTCCACCCAATTCATGCCAATTATACAATCACATGAGCCTAAAGGTATGATGTTCACATCTACCTTTGTGCTAAGTCCATTAATGATTATTGGGCAATATTCAACCAGCTCACTGATTTTCCTCTTAGTCCCTATGGCTAACTGAACTAACATAGATTTCTTATGCTTACTTCTTTTTAAGTGAAATATTTCAACAATGTTATAGTTTATGTAACTATGTCTAGCTCCATAATCAATTAAAATTTCTATGGGTTGATTATCAATGTTACCTTCCACTTCAATCATAGGGGTTTCATACTATGCTTGATTGTTGTCCAAGGATGCATACATCCTTGGCATGCTTCCTCCCATGTCTTTCACTATTTCAGCCTCTTGAATTTTTTGGAAAGTCTTTATTCTTTCTCCCTTTGTGAGGCAAATCCCTATACATGTGATTTCCCTTACATCCTTAACATTGTATAGGCTGACTTGGCCTTTTCCCAAATGAATCTGTTGTCTTGTGCTCATTTTGGGTTTATTGTTCTAGCTAATTTTCTTGTGAGTTTTTCTTGAAAAAGGGTGGCTTAAAACCTTTCTACCTTTGATCCCTCTTTCCTTTCATCTTGTCATTCCAATATTTTTGGAAAACTAGCCTCCCTTTGCTCTGCTCATAAATATGTTTTTCTCTTCTTATGTTCTCCTCCAAAGTCCTAGGGTTATCATAGTGTATCTTGTCACTGTAGAAGGAAGGTAACCCACTCAGAAACCTTTAGATTTTGACTTTTCATCCTCTATGAATCCCACATACTTAAACAAATCAAAGAACATGTTCTCCTATTCATCCATTTTCATGTTTTTCAATTTGGGTTCAAAGAACTAGTTCATATTTATTTCATAGTAATGCTTTGACAATTATTTCTCTTGGAAAAATCCTTTGAACTTCCTCCATGAGACCTTCATTTCATCAAGGTTTATGGATTTCTTAAGCTGATCCCACCACATGGCTACCTTCCCTTACAAGTGGTAGGTTGCAATTCTTGTTTGTACCCTTGAGGGATAGTCATGCAGCTGGAAATATTTCTTCATTTCCAATAGTCAGACCTCATCCTTTTCTCCCTTCCTATTCTCACTATTGAGAGTTGGTGGTTTGATTTTCATAAGTTCAACTTTCAATATGTCTTCCTTAGAAATTCTCCTCTACTTCTCGATAGGAGACACAATTGGGTTGCTCCCTGGCCCTGAAATTCCATGAGCTCTCCTAGTGGATTTCCTTGGGGAATGAAGGTTCTTTCTCATAATCCTTTGTTTCCTATAATTCCCATGTTCATCCTTTTTTCTATGGGATTTGAATGTTGTCACTTGTCTAGCACTAGTTACTTGCTTTGTGCCAAAGTATTTATCGGTTTTCCTTTTCAAAATATTCATAATATGAAGTATCTCCTCCCAATATTTCATAATCATTTCATTATTTTCTCTATAGATTTGAACTTATCTATGCATGCTTCTCATAGTCACAAGCTCCTTCTTGTCTCTTCTTCCATTAGACTCTGTCTCAATATTTCCCATGCTGACATGTAGCCCTATGAATTCCTCTTCATGACTGTAGGACCCTTGGGCATCCTCCATGATTTTTTTCTCATAAAAGTACCAAACTACTTTTCTGTACCTCTAAATTATGAAAGAAACATGCGCATCCAAACAATTTTCCGTTAGACAAAATATATACACAGTTCTGAAAATTAATGCATAAATATTCTCCTCTTTAATGCCACAAGTTTCTTCTGAGTTGAATATAAAATTTACTACTTAGATCAATTTTCTTGGTTTATAGATGTATTCTCCTCCTCAATACCTTTCCATCAACTATTCATTTTCCCAATTCTGAGTTCCGAGCAGAAAGTTATGGTCAATTGAATATTGCCACTTCCCCCTTTTGTGCACCTTTCATCTGGTGTAATTAATTCCAAACACCAACTCCTTTGTAATTTTGACAAAATCCCAATTGGGTTTCTTCATTCCTACCTTTTGATCATTTTTTTTGAATTTCACTTTCATCCAAGCTCTAGGATGCTAGTTACATCCTAGTAAAATTTTGATTGTTTCCCCCTTTTAGCACTGAATATTACAAGTCTTCTCTTCCATCCAACACATATTTAGGTACCCAAATTTCAATTTTGAATCCATTGATTCCTTCTATGGTCCATGATATTTCCATATATTTCTCCTTTTCCTCAAACTAACTTTTGTGTAGGAAGTTATGCCCTACTAGAAGTAAACTGGTAGTCAAATTATACCTTGCATTGTTTAGGCTGTAACTTCCTCATAGAAGCTTTGTTTTTCTTTTGGGATAATTCGTTGGAAAGATAGCACTGACATATTTCACTTCAGAAGAAAAAAATGTATGTGGTACCCCCAATATTTACATTTTCATGAGGTTCTAACTCTTGAAAATGTTATTTAGGGCCTCAAAATGCCCTTGCAAGATTATGACCTTCAAAACCCTGATAATTTTCCAAAAATGTTTCCTAGTTTCTACAGACATGGATATTGATGTGGCATTCTGAGTCCATGTGGAAATATTAGGTGATCTCATGTCACATTCTTGGCCACCTTGACCCTGCCCCATCAACCTCCATCACCTTCCCTTTCTCTGTCACCCTTCTTCTTTTTACGCTGCACTTTACAATAATAAAATATTTTTATTTACATGCCCACCCATACCGGCTACCCACCCGACATGCACATAACCTTGAATGGGACAAGGGCCCTACCTTTTTTGTCATGCCTCAACCTGGCACCCTTTCAATGTCCGCAAGGATGGGCATGTCCCATCCCACACCCTTTTCCCTAGATGTGTGGACTTGCTTTCTCCTAGGTCTAATGGTGGAGATGAAGCAATATCAACAGTTGTGGTTCATTTTGCATTTCCAACATGCTCAAGGGTTAACAACCCTCCATGATGAAACACCCCAAAAATTCCCTGCTACATGGTTTGACTTCATTGGTTTTTCATTCCCAACAACCATTTTTAAATACTCTTGTTCATGATGTGAAAGAACTTATGGTTTTGGATCTATACCGCCTCCCCACCGAGGTCTGCCACCCCAACATCATGGCCTACTACTGTTCCACTAGTATGCCATCATGGAATTTACACTGTGGTAATTCATGTCACCATTTCCATTCCACCACCACATGGCCTCCACTCCATGCTGACATCATGGTACGAAAAAATCCTCAATTTTTCCAAAATTCAAAATTTCCCAATTTTTTCAAAAATGCCTATTTTTGAAATTTCCACTAGGGCCACCATGAAACTCTGAAATTAAGCTTCCAATGGCCAATCTCGGCCCTGTGCATGTCAATTTGACCTATGCACCCAAAATTCGACACTTCCATGTTGAATCTTCAATGTTTCATTGTAGAAATTGGGGCTTTTTCCCAATTTCACCTTGCATGCTATGTAATGCCCAAAATTCAACCAATTACAGGCCCACAAATGCTCAAATAGATTTAAAATTGGGGATTTTAACCCTTGAGCTCAATTTCCTCAAATTCCTCATGAATTTTTCTGCAATTTCACTGGAATAATTTTGACAAATAATTTACAAACATCCTCCGAGATTTAATTATGAAAATTCATCTTTTGCGTGCTAAGTCTAGCTCATGCAGGCTCGGTGTTGAAAAAATGGATCTGATACCAATCTATAATGTTCCTCAACTTAACTAAGGAAAATTACTTTTGGAAATACAAATAAAAATCGAAAATTTTCTCCTAACTAAATTCATGTAGCTTGTTAGCTACGAATTATACACATATTTAACTAGATTTTGATACCCATAATTAAATGCATCTAAAAAATTCTAAATTAACATAATGAAACTAATAAATAATCTACAACAACACATAAAACTATTCTCATGCATAGGGTAAAAGAACAACCGTGAAACCCATAAGATAACTCAGAAAAATAGATAAACACTTATCTTTTAAAAATGATTGTGAAACCATCTACTTGGGATGAATATTCCACCAAAACATTGACTTGCTGTTCCATATATCAACATGTCACCACCACACTAGGGCTAGGAATCCACAAGAAAAGTGTGTCTCTCATTGCCCACTTACAACTCAAAATTTTCACAATCCATTGGTATTCTTCTAAAGTTATGTTGAATTTCCTCCAGCTCTCTTCCTCTTGAATTGCCCAACCCAAGGAATGTACCCCTTCACTACTCTCATTCCATCATATGTCCCATTCATTTATCGAGGTCTCTTTGACACATGTAACCAAAAATCTCTCTGTTACAAACTCAAGGGAACTCACTACTAGGAAAACTACCAGTAAAAGCAACAACAATAACGTGTTGTTACAGAGAAACTCATACATGAGTTCACTCTTCAGGACTGACAACCTATTTCTTCAATATTCAACTCCAAAAACACTCCCTCATGCTCTATAATATCCCATCCTTCTTGTTGTAGCTCTCATGCTCTTTTTCCCTATTCTTTGTTTGTTGTTCATGCAAAACATGACTCTGAAAAAATGCATGTTCTCCCCATACGAATTTACTCTATTTTCCCAAGACAATTAATTGTTCACTCTGCCCAATGTTGATTGTACCTCATCCCCATGCTCCCCAATAACTATGGTATGTGACTCTCACACCCACCCTCTTACATGAGTTTAATGATTGGGTTCTCATACACTCAACCGGAAAATAGTAGGTTGTCCCAAATGATAATAAAATCCAGAAATATGGGTTTGGATTAATACCCATAAATAATTCCCCCCTTGGACCCCTCTTAGACACTCTGGATTAATACCCATAAATAATTCCCCCCTTGGACCCCTCTTAGACACTCTGTTATCTTGTGGAAAACTCATCCCCCATCTCCTTCCATACCCCCCAACAAATGGCATCACATTTTATTTATAAAAAACAGAAAATACAATTCACATATAACATCGTTTGGCCATAGCCACATTCATATCTATATTATGCATTAAGTAAATTAGGGACTATAGTGAGGATGTTACATGCTTCAACACATTGAATAACTATGCATGCTTCGTATAATTTTTTCAATTATCCCAAACAGTAAGTGTTACATTAAAAAAAAAACATAAATGGGCTTCACAAGGTAGGTCCAAACAATGTAGCCTCCATAATCTTTCTTATACCATTTCTACAATTGCCAACATTCTAAATTGAAATATAATATCTCCACTCTGAGTTTCTATAGGTCATCCATAATTCCATGGAGAAATAAATAATATTTCATTTGAATAACCCAACTAGATGGATTAGAACCATCAAAATTGTTCATGTCCACTTTTGGAAAGTGGTACCATGAATTGTGATCGTGAAAGGGTGTGTAATTGCTATGGTTACCTAGAAAGAATGTATTAGGGTGATTCTCTTATTCTACTGAACATTTCCCCATAGATGAATCTATGTGGTGTTCTGGCCCATTGCCTTTTTTGGAGGCTAATAACAATCCTATTCATTCTTTGAGATCCTCCTTTTCGCTGGGAAAGTGTTGGGACATTTTTTGAGCAACCCATGACGAGATTTCAACACTCTCGTGATTAATATTTTCCTAAATTTTATCATGTGAGTCTAAAATCATTTGATACTTAGTGTGGAAGTCCTCATGGTTACCTAGAAAGAATGTATTAGGGTGATGCTCTTATTCTACCGAAGATTTCCCCATAGCTGAATCTATGTGGTGTTCTGGCCCATTGCCTTTTTTGGAGGCTAATAACGATCCTATTCATTCTTTGAGATCCTCCTTTTCGCTGGGAAAGTGTTGGGACATTTTTTGAGCAACCCATGACGAGATTTCACGACTCTCGTGATTAATATTTTCCTAAATTTTATCATGTGAGTCTAAAATCATTTGATACTTAGTGTGGAAGTCCTCATCGATTTCCATGTTGTGAGTATGGGCCATGGGACCACTTGAGAGCTCTCGCGACATGTTGTTTATGACTTATCTCAATACAATCATGAGCTATAGGATATTCTTTTGAGAGGTATCACCAAAAACTATAGTACAAGTCCATGAGGAAAATGTTGCTAGAGAGGTGTACCACCATGATTAGCATAGTGAAATGAATATTTTGAGATAGGTCCCCACAATGGTGGGAGTATTACTTTATTGAAAAAAATCCCAAATCCCTTCTAGATGCAAAGATGTGGGATTTATGTTAGTGGATTATAAAGGCTAGGGTTTGCGAGGTCCTAAGACAAAGGAGTGTCAAGTGTTATATCTCTCTTATATATTGAAGGGTTTCCAACAATGGCACTCAGTTGAATATTTGATGAAAATAACTAAGGAGAATATCTATTGTACCCTTAGTTGTACTACCTAATTCCCTAGTATGTGAGAGTGATCTCCCCAAGTGTTGTTCCCAGTGTACTATAGCAACATGATGGTTATAGGTTTATGTAAGCCTAGTTTTAGGTGCACCTAAATAGATTTCAATATACTATAGCATATGTGGAAGATAAGTTCCATACACATATGATGTTTGATACGGTACTACTTGAAGGGGTACTAGTAGAGGTTACAAGGGTGTCCAATTAGGTGACATGAGTTGTATTTTCTACATGTAGTGTTCCTTCATCGTAGTTTTACCCACTGAATGGTAGATCTTTGTACAAGGAAATTTTAAGGATCTATACTTTTCTTAAAGTGTATAAACCTTTTCGAATCTTATTCATTCTTAAAATGAAAACCATAGAATGTGTTGGTGATATTTTGTAAAAATATTTAAATTTCTAAGGATTTTATATAGTCTCTAGAAAATTTTGGCTATTTTTAAAGTAAAATACTTTTATCCTATAGAATTTGGGTGAAGCAATTTA
This sequence comes from Picea abies, assembly GCA_900067695.1. Lineage (NCBI taxonomy): Eukaryota > Viridiplantae > Streptophyta > Pinopsida > Pinales > Pinaceae > Picea > Picea abies. The sequence goes on from CBVK0103243510.1 coordinate 7,639, forward strand.
GGAAAAAATAGAAATTGGCAGATCTTTTTTTCGAAGAAAAATTGGAAAATTAGCCCATGGGTGAGATTTAGTGGCTAAAATTTTCCCTTCCTTTACATGTCTCTAGCCTAAAAAAGTATTTTCTAAAATATGGAGGTGTGATGGCTTAGGAAAGAGATATAATACCATTTGAAGTGTTCCTTAACTCTTAGACTTGAAACACAAAATAGGTATACAGAGATTATAAATGCAGAAAATTAGATACATAGGACAAATAAGATGGAATATGTGAAGTATGCCTTTGTATTATGATAATTAGAAGAAACAAGCAATGTTCACTTTCCTCTTAAGGTTGGGTGACCTTTTGCTAAGAAAAGCTCCAAATGCAACAATACTCGACAAAACATTCCACATCCTTCTAGCTCTTTAAATAGATTCTCAATAGAAGTACCCTAAATACTTGTGGTCCGACCATTAATGAGCACCAACAACCTAGTAAGCCTTATTTAATAAAGAGGACCATACTACATTAAATAACTATCCACTACTATGTAATGGGCCTTATTCAAAAAGCATGACCACATACATCAATTGACTAACTCTTAGGTAGCCTAAAATAGGGAAGTTAGGGTACGACCCTAACAATGATGAAATTGATTAAAGAGATCATTGATCATCATTAATACAAAGGTGTCTATGAGAACCCATGCTTCTATGAGAAATCATACATTGGAAAAATCAATCGTTCTTTTCAATTGAGAATTAAGGAACATGAAGTCGATCCCATGCTTTATCATTTCTGGACATTTTCTCTCATCGAACCAGGGATGATTTTAGGGGCTAAATTTCACTCATGGGCTAATTTTCCATGGTTTTTCCCCAAAAAATATTTGCCATTCTAAAAATGATTTGCCCAAATTCTATAGGGTAAAATTATTTTACCTCAAAAATCGCCAAAATTTTATACAAACTATACAAAATCCTTAGGGAATATTAAATAAAATGTAATACATTTTCTTTAATATTCTCACCCCACCCGACCCCACCCTCATATTAGATTTTCTCTAATATTTACTCACCACCCCACCCTCATATGAGGGTGGGAGTAGGGAAGGGAATATTAGAGAAAATGTTAAATATGATTGTATTTGGAAGTTCTTTTTTCAGCATTATTAATCACCATGCAGTGAGTCAATCATTGACTCAGTGCCTGTTGCATCATCTATGGTAGATACACACTATTTATCATCTAACAAACAGGTTTCACTTGGTAGTGAGTGAGCCAATGATTGGATCACTACATGATGCTTAACATTTCCCTTTGTCCAACTCCTACATGGTTTAACAATATCTAGTCTAATTAATGGTATATTCCACTTGTATTCAACGTTAACGGTATATGGTCTAATGTAATATGAGGGTGGGGTGGGGATATTAGAGAAAATGTATGGGTGCAATGGGGGGGAATATGAGATAAAATGTAATACATTTTCTCTAATAATCCTCCCCCCACCTCACCCTCATCTCATTTTCTATAATATACATCCCCCATACATTTTCTCTAATACTGCTCCCCCTCCCCCCACCTCGCCCTCAAATCATTTTCTCTAATATCCTCACCCATCCCACCATCATATAAGAGTGAGGGTGGTACAGTTTTTCTAATATCCACCCCACACCCCATCCTCATATCATTTACCCTACCCTCATATAAGAGTGGGGGTGGTACATTTCCTCTAATATCCACCCCACACCCTGCCCTCATATCATTTTATTTAATATCTCTCACCACCCTGCTTTCATATGGAGGTGATGGGGAATATTGAAGAAAATGTTAAATCTAATAGAATTTGGAAGTGATTTTGTGAGCATTATTAATCACCATGTAGTGAATCAACCATTAGCTCAATGTGTGTTGTCGGATACACATTATGGATAGATGGCACCAGGTGGTGAGTAAGCCAATAATTGACTCACTACATGGTGCTTAAGGTTTCCCTTCGTCCACCTACCTGGTTTAATGGTATCTGGTCTAATTAACCATATATTCCACTTTTATTCAACATTCGTCTGACTCCTACCATGAGGGTTTTCTGGTCTCATTAACGGTATCTTTGGAAGTTACTCACATGTGACAAAGTCTAATTTTTACGTTTGCTTATGTTTGAAAATCCCTCAAACCAAATCCCTCTTTGCTTGTCACATCCTCCAATAATTTTCTACGATGCTGACTTTGACTTTTCACGTGTTCTTAATAGTTTTGATATATTCTAGGTATGACACTCTTGGCCCTTGTCTCCTTTACCTGCTATATTAAAGAATCTAACTCTCCCTTGTAGAGAATGTCGATCTAATTCTCACAGGATTTCAGAGAAGAGTTAGGCACTGGAGTCTCTGTTCTGCTCACAGTTAGGATTGTGCTGCAATGGAGTAGGACTGTTGGTGCTCTTGCTGTGATTCTGCTCCTTTCTTCTTATGTACAGGTAATGGAATCTCAAAACTTGTACATACTCTTCATTTTTGTTTTGTTTTCGCATTTCAGATTTGCAGGAAAGAAATATTGGAGTCCCATGATGAGCTGATCTGAGTGTTTCTTTTGGTGAAATTGGTCAGGAAGGGAAACCAACAACACTTTGTGTTGATTCATGGACTTGGGCATGGAGCATGGTGTTGGTATAA